>JAEUWK010001049.1:0-26881 GCA_018524425.1 Podaxis sp. AQ795752 | reverse complement strand
GCAATGGACCCAATCCCAATTGGTAGGATCAAGGTCAAGGTCGGAGCCAGGTGCTACGGTGCGAGGGAATGATGCATGGACTTGGATCGTCCTTGTCATGATGAGGGAGAATAAGGAACCAACTCAGCTGACGTCACGTACAGGATTGTTGCATACTGTTTGTAGGACATATCACCCACTATAACAATGCAACAGGAACAAGAAGCTAAATGCACTTGACAGAGGATGAGATGGACGTCTTTAGTGAGTGTTTTTGTTCAGTAGTGTAGACTGTGTTTGGTAGATAGTTGGTCTATTGGCCTTTGGCAGGTTGGTGCCACTGCTCCAGGCCAATAGACCTTTCTGCAAGTACAGTAGTCAATTTATATGTCTTATTACTAGATTCTGTCCATATATTGAATGAAGAGTATTTTGAAATCATGTTGGTCTGTCATGATTATGTAAGTATACTGATGCCCTTTCTGGGTGCTTATTATCTGATGCCATCAATCTCTTAACATTGTCAATCTTTTACTACTACCACCACCATCAGACCTATAGAGCCTCTTGAAGTTGGACACGTATTTGAGGAGTCTGACTTTGTATCTAATAGGAGTATCCCAAACAGAAATTATAAATCCATCCAATGTTGCTAGATCCATTTCCTACAGCTGCTGCATCAATGTACCACTACAAAGGAACACACAGGGGCCTACTGGAAAAACTGAGTCCATTACTTTGTGTGCTTTCTCAAGTGGGTTTGGTTTGGTTAAGATGGTTGAAGCTTTGCCACTGGCAAGCTCCTGCCCATAGTCAGTACTCTGTATGATTAGGATGACAAAAAAAGATGCACAGAGGAGGATTGCCTGTTTTCCACTTGGAATCCAATTCCATATAAATTGCTTGAGCAATTGCTGAAGACATAAGTATTAGTCATGTCCCAAACACCTTGCGCTGCTTGGCTTCTCATAGCAGATCAACATACCTTGGCTTCAGCACTCCCAGTGAAGGCCAGGCTGATAGTGGGGGCAGCAAACAGGACAAAGAGCGTGCAACCAAGCCGATACTTATACATGATCCCGAGGCTGTGTTGAATGAGCCATATCATTTACTTGTAGCATGGCGACGACTCCATTATTCCAAAGATGGCCCGCTCGGAGCTTCCATCTGGTTCCCGTTCAAAGGGCGGTAGCGGGCTTCTGTCGGCACTGAATATCATAGAACGTGGAAGATTGGACTCCAAAGGTCACTATATCTGAGTACAGACATTGCTAAATGAGCCACCTGTCATGGTCGAACATCGTGACGGTATAATTGGCGGTCTCTATTCAGGCATCAGCACCATCTTAAAGATCAGAATCAACAAAATCCGGCATCATAGTGTCTGGCACCCACTCACCCACACCAGTCAGCTCCTGGGTGTAAGCCTGGACTTACAGCTGATCTACTGATGGACGTCTACCGATCGACGTAATCACATACGAAGGCAGAGAGGCCTCGTAAGCACTACCTGCGAAGGAACGATTCATTCCTCTCTTTCCCCTCTTTCATTATCATTGCTCCGGTGTACACATAAATCTGCGACTCGCGAATATTACGCCCGTGCCTTTCATCTGCCTGCCGGATAGTGAGTGATGTCTTGGAGACCTACACTGGGATTTGGTTGACTCAGGCCCACAAGGAATTCATGAGGACATGTTTCGATGTGGAGAAAAACGGCGGAAGAGTATCCTTAACCCCTAGGACCCTAAATCCCCCAGTACGAGCGGCCTTGGCAAAGCAGTGTTCAGAACCGAAAAAGCGACAAGGCGATGTGATGAAGAGCATACCATTTTACCCAGTCCGCAATTCCATTCTCGAATTTTGGAAGAAAGACTTATACACCGTTATGATCCTGATTGAAAGGGATCATGAGGCGGGGCATAATATTTGCAAGTAGGGTTTCTTCTATCTGACGGCTGGCCCATAGTTGATCCGTGGAGTTATTGCTCTGTAATAGCAACAAGTTCCAACATGGGCTGCGGTCTCGGTCGTCCCGACCGAGAACTTAGTGTGGAGACTACAACGAGCCAAATACAGGGATTTACTGAAGGGAGCACTTAAGTTCCCGGCCTTGCGTAGTTCATTTGTCTGTCTTAAGAACAATCCCTTGGTCGATGTATGTTGTTCGAGTTCCACAATGTAAGATTAACATAGTACAGAAGAATACATTGACATAAGCGTACCCAGTTCGCCTCCCTCTCATTTCTTCTTCTCTTCCTGCTCCTTCTGATCCTGCATACTCATCTCAATAGCTCGTGCAATAGCGGCCTCCTCATCCTCCTCATCCTCCTCTCCATCCTCATCTTCGTCTTCGTCATCATCAAATTCATCGTCCTCCATCTCAACGTCCTTCTCTTCCGACATAGCCAGAGCTTTCCGGAGCTCCTCATCTTCATCGTCGTCGCCCGCAGGCGCCGGAGCCGTTGTTGCTTCAGCAGGCTTCGACTGTGATGATGATTGAGCAGCTGCAGCTTCTGCGGCTTCTCGGGCTTGGGCTTCTTGCATAGACATACGCAAAGCCTACGATATGGCCTCAGCATACGCATTGTCAGGAGGTCAGGGTGCAACTTACCATAGCTAACTCAGGGTCAACACTCGGATCGACACCAAACTCGAATTCGTTCGAACTGCTGGGACCTGCAGCACCACCTTCCCGAGGAATGAGCTCGTCAGGAATGCCCGCACCCCGATCAGCAGCCAAAATTGCCGATGCGGCAATTTGTTCGGACAGCAATCGTGAACTTGGGGGAATGATCACAAGGTGACTAGTACAAGATGAAGGATGAGCCCAAAAAATCGCTCGTATGATAATAGGGATGGACACACGAATTATCACTGCTATTAGCACTCTCCACGAACGTCCTTAGAATGGTTTTACCATCTTCTGAAGCCTCCTCAATCCCATCGCCAAAGCAAACAACATCAATAGCGACATTATTCTTTTTCAGTTTCTTGGCAAGCTTGACCATGGCTTTTTCATCCGCGGCTTGGCCATCCAAAGGGGATGCCACAAATACAATGATTCGTTGTCGCAAATTCTTGTTCTCTCGATGCTTCAGTGCAAGCTGCGCAATCGCGATAGCAGTGGGAATATCGATCTCTCCGCCAATTTTCGACGCAGCCACATGTAACCCTTGTAGAATCTGGCCAATATCCTTCGTATGTGTTACGAGCACTTCTGGACTGTGTTTCTATTAGTTCGGATCGTCCTGAGATCCCTATATCTCAGTGAACCAGAAAACGTACCCCTTTCCAGCCATTGTCATGACGCCAACTGTGTTCTCTGGGTTCGAGTCGATTTTGGTTTGAAAGACCGTGGTGACCGCATCGGTTTGGGCATGAAATCTCGTTGGCTGGTAATCGCCATTCCGCATATACTCGGAATTGTCTATAATCATCATCGTTGCTTCAAGCGGCATGCTGAACAATAGTTTTGGAGTAAAGGTAAAGGATAAAGGAAGATGTGTATTGGAGGTGAACTCAATGAGGATGACGCGTTCGACGCGTCTAGATATTTGGTCATGTTTGATGCGAGATAAGATAAGATTAAGTGCACATTCAGCCACAACCATGTTGAGTTTGAGTTACAAGGACACAATACAGCAACAGGGAAAGGTTCTTTTCAAAAAACTTTACACGTCTGTTTGGTCTTCCATATCAGTTGCCTCCTCTAGCCGCACCCACACACCGCCCTAAACACCAAAATCAGGCAAGCAATTCGTCAAGGGAATCGCGAAACGGCATACCACGACGGACATTGTCAAATAGCTCTTCGTCCTAATCTTATCTGTTCTTTGGGTGCCAACACCGTCTTTCCATTCAGGCGGCGGAGCAGCCCACGACGGTTGTGCCCGTAAATCAAGCGAAATCGACGAGAACTGTTGCAAGAGTCGAATGAGGAAATACGACGTCTCATGATATGCGAACTATGGTGCTCAATTAAAGTCTAGTATATGAGCAACACATGAAGAGGCGTACCTGTTGACCGAGGCAGATTCGAGGGCCTGCGTTGAATGGAAGGAAAATAAAAGGGTTTGGAGTTAGGTACTTCTTCAACCGTTCGTCGATGAAACGGTCCGGATCGAATTTATCGGCTTCAAGACTGATGATCAGCATGCGCCTCTCTCGGAGATGAGGTGTTACATACCATCCGGACCCCACAAGTCGTGGCGGCGGTGCATTAGGAATATGCCGTACGACATCCTTCATGAAATGTGAGCCGGTCCTCCGGGATTTCTGTCATTCTCTACCCACCTTTTCTCAGCTGGAATGTAAAACGGTCGACCACCATTCATGCTAGGGAGTAAGACTGGTCTGGTGGTAGTCCTGATATTGAACGGGCTACACAACCGAGGCGTCAGTTGATCAGGGATTCATAGTCGTGGTAGATGACGTACACTGCAGGATATAAACGAATAGTTTCTGCGGAAGGACATTAAAGCAATGGTATAAGTCATTAGCAGCGAGACAATACCATTAATAACAGCACGAAGGTACTTCATCTCCCTCATGTCATCATACGTAGGTCGGCGATTCCCAACCTTTTCGCGAATCTCCTGGCGCAGCTTCTTGAGAACATGAGGGTTCTCAGCTAGCATGTATACGCAGAACGTAATGCTATTGGTTGTCTTCGCTTACGTCAGTACCAAGCCAAAATTAGTCCCGGTCACTGGCTCACAGTATCCCGGCCAGCAAGAAGAATATTCAGTGTCTCATCGCGCAAAATAGTCTCATCTGCCCTGGCTATTAGTAAAGGAACGGCTCAAGCCCAAAGCCTAGCTCACCATCCGTAAGTTTAACCAGATGCTCCAACAGACTCTCGCCCTCTTTCACCTCCTTGTCCTCCTGCACACCATAAACTCTTTCTCTCTCCCTCTTTCTCTCAACGGCATCAGCAACGATTGGTTCAATAAAATCCCTCACAATAGCCATCGGTTCTTCAATTTTGTCCCTCCAAAACTCAGCGAGCGGCCACATCCTCCCGCGTCGTACGCGCAAGGCGGTAAGTCTCTGTGCTTCATCAAACGCCTTCGCGAACTTGTTCGCTGGGTGGTCAATGTTGTTTGATGCGGCTGCGAGGGGACTATAGTGTGGGTATGGGAGTCCTGCTGCGAGTGACCGGACGTCATGTGCAAAGAGGAATTCTGTCGCTGAGTCCATTGTGAACCTCGACGCCAAGTCCTAAGGAAAAACGGTATCAGTTACGAGCCGGAAGCCCAGAGAGCTGGAGGATTCGTACCTGGATGTCGACGGGGAATCCTTCGTGTAGCCTCTTCTTCAGTTGACTTAGAGCATCGACGGCATGGCGCTCGAAGATATCAAAGTGGCTGACCCTGTCCCTGCTAAAGAACGGGCGTGTCATACCTCGATGGAACCTGCAATTCCAGTAATGTCAACCCTAATCTGGCAGGCAGAAAACCCAAATCAAATCAACTTACTTCCACATTTCGCCTGACAACTACCTCAGTATTTCCATAGTGCGGTGAAACACAACTCGAGACGCACCATCAGAATTGAACAAGCCCGTGCCCAACATAGTCTTTAAGGCGATGTTGAATTCACTCCCTATTCCTACATCAGTCTCGACATGGAATCAAAAAGCCTCAAAGCCCACCTTTCTCGAACCCGTCAAATTGTGTCGCCAGAATCGCCTTAATATGCTCTGGCTCCATCGTAAAGTACTACAGCCCAATACAATCAATTGAACGGGCCAACGCAACCGGAAACGATTAAAACTCACCCGATTCTCAAACATGATCCTGAAATTAAACGTGTTCCCGTACAACGTCGCCCACTCTCTCAAAAAATCCCCTGGTAAACGGTTGACCATCATCATTACACTCGAACAGGCTAGGATGGGCAGCACTCACCGGGGTATCCACCTTTAATATTTTTCAAACCCCTATTCAAGTTCTTCAAACTTCCCGGCGTCCAGTCTCTCACCCTAGGCGGCAACACTCCACCCACTCTCTCAGCGTCCAAACGATCCTTTAAGTCTCTCCAAGCAACCTTGAGCAACAACCATGCCGGCAATGCTAGGACATAAGCTAGCGTCGTAATCCACTTCCTTGGGGATGCTCTGTTGGTGGAGTAGTACTGATTTGAGAGTTTCGCAAGAGTGTAGACGAAGACCGACGGGCCGAGAATCGTAGGGAGGTTTTGTAGAAGGAATGAGATACCAGGAGGGAATCTGGTACGACTCTTCTTCGTCGTCATTGCCGTTGACAAAGCCATGCTAAGTTGGTATCTTCAAAACCGTCAAGGCAACAATGGCGGTCGCAATCAGAGACGTATGCGAGGGAATAACTACCTTCACAAGCGGCCTAGCATCTGATTTCTTAAGTGGGAACTGTAGATGTCATCTTGCCGGCTGACCTGGCTTGTGTCCATCCAAAAGAATCATGCGTGCTCCATTCAATGATGCATATACCCTATTCGGCCCCTTTTCTCACGCATGACACATCACATTGGTTGTCGACGCCACCCTAGTTTTGCCAGAAGAATTACTCGCACATGTAAAGTTCGTTCTGGGATTCCAGGAAGCTCGGGACACTGAGCAGTGCTAAGTACTCGGGGCGTGAAGTTTTGAGGCATCGAGCTTTGGGATCATCATCCGCATCTCTCGAAAAATTCTAGACTACATATCGGAATGCGCACCCCATCTGATGCCATCCTCTCAGAAAACCGGTTGACCTGCGCAGTACGCAACTCCGGCTAGATGATATTTCTGCTTCAAGACGTTTCCTTTTTGGCTAATATTCGCCCCCTACACAAGGCTGGATCCCTGAAGCACAGCCGGAGACCCTGGCTTTCCAAGATACTCGAACTAAGTGCCGCAAACCCCAATAACTCTCTATCAGAGGTTGTTCGAACTCAGGGTTTCTCCAGGAGGATCATCTAACAGGTGAGCACCTTGACAGCTACCAAGGGACCAAGAAACGAAAGGAAAAGATGCCTCGGACGTAGCGTGGACATATAATATTATCAGGTCAACGGACGCTAACAGCGCATTCTTTCGTGCCTCACCTTCTGAGAATGCAGACTTATTCTGGGCATTGACCGGTGGAGTGAGTCATCTTTACTCGCCGTTCACATACATTCTGACATTGCTGGAGGGCGCCTATGGAAACGTTTGGTCCGTAACTGTCAAAACCCATGCCGACATGCCTATTAAAACATACCATCCCCCGTCATCAAATAGGTCTGCTCTCTACACAGAAGAGTCACCAAAATACCTCGACGCCGGTGCTTACTATGTCTCCAACATCGACAACACCCTCTTCCAGGTAGCTCTCCTCTTCCCAAAGAAAACCCGGACGAAGTAGCCTCCTTGACTATAGCTTGGTTCGACAGGCTCCGCTTCCTAAATATCACTCCATCCATTTCCGAAACCACCCAACACCCAACTGTTCACAACACAACACTAGTCGTGAGCCACGATCTTAATGGAGACATCTTCAAAGGACTCCAACTCTTCCGAGGACGAATCCTACCAGAGAAGCTCTGGGAAACAGAGGAAAGTCTGGACAGACTACTCAAAACCTTGAGAGGCATTGTTGATGATGAGAAAGTATCCTAGATGTCGGTATCAACCCTACAAGAGAAGTCCTTGCCTTTCAACTTGTATTGCTTAGCCCCTGGAACGACACCGCAAGCTGGCATGAACAATTCCCCGGCACAGCGTCAGTGACTATTTTAGAGCAGAGACTCGCCGCACTAGCTCCCGAAACAGGTATGCTCTCGAACGAGGTCCATATGAGCCTTTTATTCACTCTTCTCTTATATGCAAACTAAACCCTTCGATCACATCCAGGCAAATGCCTTCGGCCCTAACTGAAAAAAAAACCTCTGCTGCGTGAACTAGGACAGGCTGTTGCGGATCAAGGACAAACGGGAGGAGGATCAAGTGTTGTATGGTAAGACAGCCATTGGGGGCGATGGAGGATGCCTAGGTCCCCGTAACTAGAGAGCCGGATGTGGTTTCATCTCAGCTCAACCTCCCTAGCATGGTCACATCGAGGGCTAAGTGGAATCCGCAGAGTTATTGAATCCCAATGTCACCGGCAACGATGCTCTGTTAAATTTTGCGCCACATGGATGAGTGCCAGGGAATCCTGGGCGAACGTCAGAATCCGGAACCTTCGTCCCCGAAAATACCTCGAAAGGGACTATCGTACAAACCCCAGCTTACCATAGAGAAAAGAACCATCCCCAACTCTCTGAGCGCCTCTCACGTTTCACGTTAAAAGAGACATCCTTATAGAAATCGCGGTCCTTTGGCTGAGCAAACCAACCCTCTGGTTCGCCCACCGCCCTTCCGAATCTGAGGCCACGATGCGCGTGTTGAAGCAGGCCAAGACACGAGCTCCTACTCCCGGAGCTTGTAAATCTACTCATGATAAGAGGACGGTCCTACATCCTAACTTGTCTCGTATTTCGGCAAATGGTTATTGTAACTTTCAAACACAAAATTTTTACTTTATCTCTGGTGGGAACTAATAGCAATTTGGAGGCCAATATCATAGATGAAATTTGGTGAGGTGGGGAGTGTGAATGCAATGTCAACAGGCACCTAAAACATGCCTCAGATACTCAGACTTTGCACAGAAAGTTCAGAAGTTGAAAGGAAGAGGCTTCATGGTCACCAAAATATCAGAGCATTTCATTGAAAATAACCTCTTATCACATCAGGAAAGCCAAAGCCAGTAGTACTGTACAATTAGAAGCACTCTGCGAACACAAACTACATCAGAAATCTAACTCAAAGAAAACTGCATGAAAACACACACTGCAATGGGCAATACCAGGACCAGACTTGTTGTACTCCTGTTTCGAGCACCACATGGGCTGAAAGGTGCTGAGGGAAGCCTTCCTCTCAGGAGTAGTGGCAATCTTGACCTTCATGCTCGCAGGCAAGAGCAAAGTCAACTCCTTCTGCATAGGGTCAGTGGTACCAGGGAACATGGTGGTACTACCAGACAACACAATGATGCTTGAGTCGCTGTAATGAATCCCAGTGTACCAGAGCACAGAGAATTTGAGGTCTTAAGTCTGAATCTCTTGTCCTTACCAATAAATACATCATGAATTGTGTCAGCAGCTTTGAAAGTTTTGGTGTCTTGTGAAGCAGTGTACCAATGTATTTGTAGACAATCCTCAGCTGTTGCTTTACTCCATATTTCCATGTTTTGTCACCATCACCTCAAGGGATGTTGGATGGAAAGCCATATGCCAAGGGGGTTTGTGTTGAACAGACTAGCACATTCCCTCTGGACTGTCATTTCTTCTTCGGGAAGAGGCCAAGTATCTGTTTTGCACTGCTGCATAACACCTTTGTACGTTGTCCACGACTCTTGTGCCTGATACCCATGAAATACTTCTTGAATTTCCCTGACTGAATCAGGGGGTTGAAATACTCCCACATATCCTTGGGAAGGGCATAAAAGTTCAAGTATTTGTCATTTGGAGCAGCATGGATATCCTTGAAAATCCTCTTCTGAAGGGTCTGTTCCATCTCCACATGTTCATCAAGCCAGATGTCCTTGAGCACAACATTGTTACCCTTGGCTTTGTCTAGTTGGTCAGGACCCTCAACTTTGATGGCCTTCCATATATGTGTCTTCTGCCCTGTGATACAGAGAATGTGGTTGTTGAACAACAAGCTAACTGTCCAGTAATATGTTGGCCCATTCTCCCCTTCCAATTTGCAGATGTAGCAGATTTTGTTGTCATACATGACATGCTCAATTGTGGGGTTATATCTGAGTTCTGGCTTAGTTGCAAAAAGGAACAAGAGAATGATGCAGATCAGTGTCTTATGGTGCTTTAAACACAGCCCTCAGATTGAATTCACTGCTAAGAAGAGTAAGGACAAACCTTGGTAAAGTCAAAATTGCATGTCTTTATGGAGTGGGATTGCAAAAAGTACCAGAGCACCATCATGTTGTCTTCAATGCTGATCTATGGTATGTGTTTCAGAACACTGTAGAGGTCAAATCATATGAGCACATACTGCATATGTGAACATATGATGGGGATCATCATTCATGATTTGCATGGTAGCAGATACTATCTTCAAGTGGTTCTAAAGAATCATGTCAGTTATACAGCAGATGCCTCATGGTCCAGGCACTCACATTGTTGACTGATTGGCTATGACTCTCCCACTTGAATTCCAATTCCATGATGACTACCATTTCTGCCAAAGACACATGCTCTAAAGGGGGAGACCCCTCTACTCTCTCAGCTCCATCACTGGAATCCTTGATGTCTGCCTCACTTCTGTTAACCATGCTGTCCTGGTTCTCCTCATCCTCCTCACACTTATTGTCCTGGTTAATCCCACCCACCTCTTCATTCCCATCCTTTCCATTCTCCCTTGCTCCATTACCATTGTTCTCCTTTGATGTTGACTTGCTGTCTTCATCCTCAGAATCTTCACAAGGTTGTGGATTGTGCATTGTATTGCCACCTTTACTATCATGGGCCTTGACAGGTGCCAATAACTGCTTCACCCCAATGCATTGTGAAGTTTGTCAAAGGCATTGTCCACAGATTGATTGGATGGTTGGAATGGAGCATGATGGTTGAGAGTTGTTGACAGTGCAAATAACTATCTCCTTGTCCATAAGGTCTCCAATAAGGGTTCCAAGAAATCATATTTTCCCATACTATTGGTGTCTGTGACAATCCCACTGGCTCATTTGCACATGCTCAGCAACATGACAAAGGGTGACTTTGAGCCTGCAGTCACTCTCTTCATCTGTTCAAAGTTTCCTTAGGCAGATATTTGTATAATACACAAAATAGTTAGAAGATGTATCACATAAAATTTCAAGAAGTTGTATGATGCAAGATACAAATGTTCATCTGAGGTTCAGGTATAAGCCACCAATTGTATGGGTTTTGCACTCCATGGTGTGCTTTGTTTTCCCAAAAACATATGTACAATATACCTACACTTGAAAAAGGCAAAGAGACTACAAATTGGGATATGGTCTAGAAGGTGCAACAACTTTGGGGACATTTGCTTGTTGGGATGGCTGCTTTCCTGGTTTCTCCCTCTTCCTCTGCTTCTTCTCTCCTGCTGCCTCTGGTGATGATGGTTGATAGTCTTGATCATCCTTGGAAGAAGGGCTATGCTAGCATTTGCCTGGGGATGGCTGCTTTCCTTTTTTCTCCCTCTTCCTCTGCTTCTTCTGCCCTGCTGACTCTGGTAATGATGGCTTATAGATCATCCTTGGAAGAAGGGCTATACTGGTGTTTTCCTGGGGCACACAAAGATGACACAGTAGGCTGGGACAGAGGTATGGGAACAAGTGTGACATCAGTGTTTTCCATCCATCCAAGGAGGACCCATATATTGGATGCTACAGAATGATACACCTCTGCATATACTTTAGAGTCCTCCCTGCCATTGAATAACTCCTTGTCAAAATAAGCACCAAAGAAGACAGTGCAATGTTTTTCAAGGAGGGAGGCACATGGTTCAAGTTTGGGATGCAGTTTGCTCTTCAGGCTAGAAGCAAGGTGTCTGTCTACTGCAAAAGCCATCCAATGGGTGGTGGCAGGAAGAAGCATATAAACATAGACATCTGCCACCCAATCATTGGACTCAGGATGGTCCACCCAAACAGTAAGAATCTACAGCACAACCTACCAGGGAGATTCCAAATCATGGATAAAGCAATACATGAATAGTGGTAGTTGAAGTGGTTCATTTTCAATGGCAGCCTGCACTTGGAGGGCAGCATCCTCCACTCCAAACAAATTTGGCATTCTTTTGTGGCACTTTGCCAAGGGAGGGCTATAGAGATACCTTCTGAGGTGCACTTCAATTGCCATAAAATATGGTGTTCCCTGATGTAAGCATGAGCTTCACAACCTTTGGCAAACATTAAAATGCATACTATTTTCAGATCACCACCAAGAGATGCTGCACCAAATTTCCTTGCATACTCCAAATCACTCAGTTTTCCCCATACTCTTCCCCCTTCCTCCACAGATAAGATGTTTGGAGAACTAATATCTCTGTGGACCCAATTCCAAATGAACAAGAGAATGAGAGCTGGGGTAAATGGAGAGATCAGCTCATGTGCTGCAAATTCTATTTAACATTCTCACTGAAAAATGCACCATGAATTGTTTTGGCAGCTTATACCAATGTCAATATTTTGTGAAGCAGTTCACCAACCTGGTCATAGATGATTCTAAGCTGTTGCTTTACTCCATATTTCTGCAGAAGAGGCTCCATTTTTTCACTATCACCTGGAGGGATATTGGATGGAAAGCCATACACCAAGGGGGTTTGCATTGAACCAACTAGCACATTCCCTCCAGACTGTCATTTCTTCTTTGGGAAGAGGCCAAGTATCTGTTTTGCACTGTGGCATAACACCTTTGTATGTTGTCCATGACTTCTGTCTGATACCCATGAAGTACTGCTTGAATTCTCCCAACTGAATCAGGGGGTCAAAATACTTCCACATATTCTTGGGAAGGGCATAAAAGTTTGAATCATGGTCCTCATGAGCAGCACAGATATCCTCAAAAATCTTCTTCTGAATGGTCTGTTCTGTCTCTGCATCTTCATTGAGCTAGACATCCTTGAGTGCAACATCATTACCCTTGGCTTTGTCTAGTTTGTCAGGACCCTCAACTTTGATGGCCTTCCATACATGTGTCTTCTGCCCTGTGATACAGAGAATGTGGTTGTTAAACAACAAGCTAACTGTCCAGTAATACATTGGCCCATTCTCCCCTTCCAATTTGTAGATGCAGCAGATTTTGTTGTCATATGTGACACACTCAATCATGGGGTCATATCCAAGTTCTGGCCCAGTTGCAAACAGGAATGAGAGTACAACACAGATTAGTGTCTTATGGTTCTTTAAATGCAGACCTCAGATTGAATTCACTGCTGAGAAGAGTAAAGACAAACCTTGGTCAAGTCAAAATTGTGTGTCTTGGCAGAGTGAGATCATGAAAACTACCAGAGTGCCATCATGTCATCTTCAATGCTGATCTATGGTATGTGTTTCAGAACACTGTAGAGGTCAAATCATATGAGCACATACTGCATATGTGAACATATGATGTGGGTTGTCATTCATGATTTGCATGGCAGCAGACACTATCTTCAAGTGGTTCTAAAGAATCATGTCAGTCATACAGCAGATACCTCATGGTTCAGACACTTACATTGTTGACTAATTGGCTATCACTCTCCCACTTGAATTCCATGATGACTGCTGTTTCCACCAAAGACACACTCTCCAAAGGGGGAAAGTTGGCCATGTGACTGTCTACCTTGAATGTTGTCCCCTTGATTTCTGAAGACATCCACTTTGTGGAACAATCCTCAAACTGGAACAGACAGCAGTGTATATCAGCTTCTTCAGAATGACATTCAACCTGGCCAAGTTCATGAAAGATTTCAAATAATTGGCTGAAAACATGTTGCTCAGTGTCCTTGATCTGTGAGGGAGGCTCTTTGAAGCCTTGCCAGACCAAGCCCTCTACTCTCTCAGTCTTGTTACCAGAATCCTCAATGTGTGCCTTGCTTCCATCAAGCACATTGCCTTGGTTGGTATCTCCACTTCTGCTAAGCCCATCAAATTTGCTGTCCTCACTTGCACTCAGCTCATCCTCTTCACTCTCATCTGTATTCCCCACATCTTCCTGACTCTCCTGACTCTCCTCAACCCCTTCACTCTCATCGACCTCCATGCTCTCCTCATCCCCTTCACTCTCAGTGTCCTCCATGCTCTCCTCATTCTCATCGCCCTCTGCACTCTCCTGATTGTCAGTACTCTCCTTCTTAGATGTTGACTGGTTACCTCCACCCTCAGAATCTCTGCCAGGTTGCACTTTGCCTCCTCCACTATCATGGGTCTCAATGGGTATCAAAAGCTGCGGGATTCTGACCCCATTGTGGAGATTGTTGAAGGTTCTGTTCACAGACTCATTGGACAGTCAGAAGGGAGCATAATAATTGAGAAAGTCGTCGACAGTGCAAATAACCATTTCCTGGTCCATCTATTCTCAATAAGGCCTCTAAGCGTGACCTGGTCGTATCTTTCCCCCACGGGTTTTGCGCTCCGCGGTGTCGAGCTAGAGATATGGTCAGCGGCGTAGTGAAACTAAATGAACTGCTCATGTGGGTAGCGAGTCTTGTTTCTTTGCAGGTATTTGCGGCGGACTAAGGAACATCATGATCAACTCTTGTTGGGGCAATAGAAACAATGCACTCACTTCGATGGCTGTTGGTTCCTCGGTGGCGTTTTCATCCTTTGCCTTGAACTTGAAGACGATATATGACTAGATGTTGCTCTGTTGTGGTAACCATTGAATATCGTGCCGTAGACTTGCGATCGAAATACATGACAGAGGCACAAGTGGTGGCGAAGATGCATAAATTCCAGTCAACTATCCCGCAAGAAATCATCGATGGGACACTGGAATGTCATTCGGGCGCTTTCAAGAGGGCCATGTGCATTTTTGCACTTCACCACAATCCGTCAATGATGCACTGCAGGAATACATTAACATGCAAAGATGACCAAGGGAGCGGCCCAAAACACGCCAGGCGCAGAACCACAGCAGCGCTGTGCTAACTCTTTGATGTCCCTCGATTAAACATATCCCGCATGCATGGAGTAAATTTTCAGAAGGTTGCGGAATAAGTTCACGATTCTCACAAATTGGACATTGCAGTTGTGACCAAGGCTATAAACTCCACACAACAAACAGTTTTCATCACAGGAACTAGCCTTTCAATAGGATGGTGTCGGGGATCGATGTTTCTGGGGGCTGGGTAAGAGCCTGGACCCTCTTGCAGAATGATGTACATATCGTCACAAGTAACACCCTTCTAGCGTTACTAGGCCTGCTAGCCATAGAGCGCCTTCATTAATATGTTAGAAAAGGTCGCGTACAGTATATCTGACCTCTTTAAAAACCTCCCAGTTCGGTGGTACTGGTCATCGATTCTCTTACATTGTTTGCACTTGAACTGACGTTTCGATATATAATGGCTTGGGAAACTACTGCTCCCCAGCGACCAACTACTGGAGAGAACGACCCCTATTATCTTCACTTTCGAGTTCTTTTCCCCGTATCCGCTGTGTGTCCCTTTCTCCGTCGTGGTATTTCATCAAGCTAAAAGTGTCCAATCTATCCGTGGAGGACGGGCACGTGTTGCGATCCTGTGCAATGTCCAGAAGGGCAGCAAGGCGGCACCACCAGCGAGGGACCCAATATGACATACATTGGAGTCGAAGCTTGCTGTAAATTGGCAACGTCTATCATCAGAAGGGAGTATTCCATAGCATTCGAGGGTTATAGATTGTTATCGCCTTCTCCCTGCCACACCAACGTTTCTCCGCCTTTCTACACTATGGCAGATGTAGTCGAGGAACGGCTCCACCTGTTGAAGATAGCAATCACACGGGTCGGGCTTGCCAATGTATGTCGACTCACCCGTTCTGAGTTCTGAAACACTGCTGATGCGAGGGGCTGCAGTATACTAATCATACGTGAGTTCTCAACCCATGCAAAATGAATCACTCAAATAGGACGAGAAAGTCGCTTCGCTGACAGTCCTGGTGAGTCAGCTCCCTACATCTCAACATCTGCAAGATGGGGTGATAAAATCTGCCCGCTAATGAGATCCTGGACTGGTTGTTGATGCTGAAGCCTCGAAGCTTTTACTAATCCGGGCCTCGCCATGGGGAGCGTCATGAAAATCTTGTACTTAATCACCCACTATGCACGCTTCCCTCGTCGTCTCTTTCATCATGTATCGTAAGACTCCTTTACCTTCCAACCCCAATTGACCTATTGCTCAAGAGGCCTTACAACTGCAGATCAATCTGGCTATGCCTTATCCGAACATGCATGCAAAACCCGCATATGATCCCGGGGCATGTAGGTTTTCTTGTCAAATCCTGCAAGTCTTTTTTTTGACACTCTCACCCTAACCGTTCGCAACGCACTGACAAGAGTCGTGAGCCACGATCTTAATGGAGAAATCCATCACAGGACTCCAACTCTTCGGAGGACGAACCCTATCAAACAGACTTTGGGAAACTGAGGAAAGTCTGGACACAGAATACTTCAAGACCCTACGAAGCATCTTCGATGATTGGGGGAAGTATCCTAGATGTCGGCATAAACCCTATAAAAAAGTAGCTGGCAATTCGAACAATACGGTCCTGAGTGACTACCTTAGAATAGAGACTCGCCGCATTAGCTCCATAAGCCAATATTCACTCTTCTCATATGCGAACCCAATCCTTCGATCACATCCAGGCAACCCGTTTGACCCTGGCAGGGAACAAAACTTGTACCCCGTGAATTATTGTGGATCAAGGATAAATGGGACCCAGATCGAAATATTGTATGGTACGACAGAAGAGCTGTTGGGTCCCCGTAACTAGAGGTGTGGATGTGGTTTCATCTCACCTCAACAACCCTAGCACAACCATGTCGACGCCCATGCTGAGGTATGGAATCCACCAAGTTGTATGAATCCCAATGTCACTGACAACAGTGCTCTGGTAAAATTCGTGCATCGTCCCTCAGGCTCTGAGTGCCAGTCCTGCATCCTAACCTGTGTCGTATCTTGGTAAATACATCACTACTGTAACTTTGAGTACAAAGTTTCCATTAGTCTCTGACGGGAGTTGATAACAATTCCGGGGCGAGGTTTGGTGAGGGAAGTGCGGCTGCTGGCTGGTGGGGTGGAGCGCTTGGAGGCAACGTCAACAGGGCACCCAAACCATGCCTCGTATATGCTCAGATTCCAAAAAAAATTCGTCAATCGAAAGGAAGAGGTTTCATAGGTACTAATCATCGAAACATTTCATTAAAAACAAACTTCTATCCGAGCAGGAACATCGCAAAGGCCAAAAGCCAGTAGTACCGTACAATTTAGAAGCACTCTGCAAACACAAGCTACATCAGAAACCAACACTCCCAGAAAAACTGGATAATAAACACGTACTGCGGTGGACAATACCAGGACCAGACTCGTCGTACTCCTGTTTCGAGCACCACAAGTTCTGGAAGGTGCTGAGAGAGGCCAAGATGGAACCACCAATCCAGACAGAATACTTCCTCTCAGGAGGAGCGACAATCTTGACCTTCATGCTCGCAGGCGAGAGCGAAGTCAACTCCTTCTGCATACGGTCAGCGATACCAGGGAACATGGTGGTACCACCAGACAACACGACGTTGCCGTAGAGATCACGACGGATATCGAGATCGCACTTGAAGATGGAGTTGTACCTGTTTTGAGATTAATGATCAGAAGAGAAGCCAAGAAGTAGGACCGTGTTCCACACACGTGGTTTCGTGAATACCGGCGGCTTCGAGACCGAGGAAGGCGGGCTGGAAGAGCGCTTCGGGGGCACGGAAACTTATCGATCGAGTCAGCACACGTGGTCCCAATGAAAGGCAAGGTCAATATACATACCGCTCATTGCCGATGGTGATAACCTGACCATCGGGGAGCTCATAGCTCTTCTCGAGGGCAGAAGACTGGGCGGCGGTCTGAAGCTCTTGCTCAAAGTCGAGAGCCACATAGCAAAGCTTCTCTTTGATGTCACGGACAATTTCACGCTCGGCAGTGGTCGTGAAGGGGTAGCCACGCTCCATCAAGTTTTTGATGAGGAAGTCGGTCAAATCACGACCGGCGAGATCGAGACGGAGGATAGCGTGGGGGAGGGCAAAACCTTCATAGATAGGGACGGTGTGGGTGACACCATCACCTGAATCGAGGACGATACCCGTGGTACGACCGGAGGCGTAAAGAGAGAGGACGGCCTGGATGGAGACATAGAAGGCAGGGGTGTTGAAAGTCTCAAACATGATCTGGGTCATCTTCTCTCGGTTAGCCTTGGGGTTGAGAGGAGCTTCAGTCAGGAGAACGGGGTGCTCTTCGGGGGCAACACGCAATTCGTTGTAGAAGGTGTGGTGCCAGATCTTTTCCATGTCATCCCAGTTGGTGACGATACCGTGCTCGATGGGGTACTTGAGGGTGAGGATACCACGCTTGGACTGGGCTTCATCGCTGGAAATGATATGGATACAAGCCGGCGGGTAGAATTAAGGCTACATACCCAACGTAAGAATCCTTATGGTCCATACCAATGATCACACCCTGGTGGCGGGGACGACCGACAATGGAACTGGAGTACGTCTCAGATATTGTATTACACACTGAGGACACGTACTTACGGGAAAACGGCACGAGGGGCATCGTCACCTAAGTAAAGTGAGTGCTGGAATCTTACGTCTTGGCGAAAGTCGTCTCACCAGCAACTGCAGAAAGGGGTGTCAGGAATAATGAGCTCGCAGGAATAAAAAAAAAAAACTTACAGCCAGCCTTGCACATGCCGGAACCATTGTCAATGACCTGGTGGGACGCATGATGAACTTTGCGGGGTGGTAGTAGCCCGGGGACGAAACACGTACGAGGGCAGCAACTTCTTCCTCCATAGTTGGTTACTCGTAAGTCAAGCAAGAGAGAAGATGGTGATGGGATCGAAACTGGATTGATGATTGATTCATATGCGATAGGGCGGGCAACGCGGATATCAGAGTAGTGGTGAGACAGGGCACGTTCAATATTGTGTGATGCGATGAAGAAAAGAGACTTTACCTTATACCTTATAGTCGCCGAGGATGCGGTTGACAGGTATACGATTGCGTTGAGGGGGAGGTCAGTGTGAGGGCATGCCGCCTTTTATTGGGCTACTGTGATGGGGCCATACCTGTCAGAAGAACAACGCCAACGCCGCAGTCTTCTCCCCGCAGCCATGCGTTCATGTCGCGGAGTGTGTCGTTTTTTGTATCCGCGCGCAGCCTCTTGACGAAATGCGCTTCCCTTAGCGCTGAGTAGTTATACTGTGCATTTGATGCATCAGCTTGGGTCACCAAGTTAGGGATCACTTGCGCGGTTGTCGATTCACAGATGCACGCATTCATTTGGCCTTCCATCTCGGCCACTTCCTCTAGACGGACTTCACACACCGTCCTAAATGCCAAAATTAGACGAACAACTCATTAATGAACGGCGAAACGGCAGAAGTACCGCGACGGACGCCATCAAATAACTCTTCATCCTAGTCTTATCCGGTCTTTGGTTACCAACATCTTTCCTTTCAGGTCGCAGAGTAGCCCACAGCGGTTGCGCCCGTAACTCAAGCGCAGTCGACAAGGACTGCTGCAAGAGTCGGATGAGGAAGTGCGACGTTTCATGATATGTGAACTATGGTTCTTGATCGAAGTCTAGTGTAAGAGTAACATATGAAGAGGCGCGCACCTGTTGACCGAGGCAGATTCGAGGGCAAGCGTTGAATGGAAGGAAAATGAAAGGGTTTGGAGGGAGATATTTCTTCTGAAGGATTTGTACCTGGATATCGACGGAAAATCCCTCAGGAGTGTCCCCTTCAGCTGACTCAGAGCATCGGCGACATGCCGTTCGAAGATACGGAAGTAGGTGACCCTGTCCCTGTTAAAGAACGGGCGCATGATACCTCGATGGAACCTGTAATTCCAACATTGACAATACTAATCCGGCAGGCAGAAAAACCGAATCAAACCAATATACTTCTCTTGAGCGAAGATGTCATCTGCAAGCCCGAGGGCTCACTAGAAAGAATTATAACTCGTGTCTCACGTTTCACACACGAAATGGATGCTCTCGGGTCTATACGAGAGGATACGCGTATCGTACAAGCAGTAGAAGAATATAGAGATAAGAGGTAAAGATGTGTAAGTCTGCAGTGATCTGGTTTTGTTAGTATGAATTGTTTGTATGTGTTAGTGTCTTGGTACTACAGACTTACATCATTTGACGAATGACCAAGTTCTTGCTACATTGTCTTTATTCAAATGAATCACGAATGTTCCGTAGTCAATATTACAAATACCCTATTTAGCTCCTTTTCTCACACCTGACACGTTGTGCTGGTGTTGGCATCGCCTTAGTGTTGTCAGATGGGTTACACACGCATGTAAAGTCCCGTGCCGGGGGTAACAGGGAGCTCAAGATACTTGCGAAGACTGTGGTGTGCCAAGCGCTCATAGTGTGAAGATTCGAGGTTTGGGATCTTCATCTGCATTCATAGAGAGGCATATCGAAAAGAACACCATCTGATGCCACGCTCACAGAAAACGGGGTTGACTGACGCAATGCGCAGATCCAACTGGAGATACATTTGCTTCTTTTGATTAGGACTCGTTCCCTTTTCATCATTGGATCGCCGAAGCGTAGCCAGAAACCCTTACTTTCCAAGACACTCGAACCTGGCGCCGCAGACCCGATAAATGTCTATCGGAAGTTGGTCGAAACACGGGATTCTTCATGAGTGGACATATATAATACCAGGTCAACTGGCGCTGTTTCACTGTACTTGCGCATTTATCCCCTGACCAGAGACTCCACAAAGATAAACGCATAAATCCGTGAGCAGTCCAAGTGCGAGGCAACTCGACCTTAGCCTCCGCCAACCACAAAGCTCTAACACTCCAGAATGGCCCTCAAATACCACATCTTCATGAGACTTTGCTTAGTCCAACTTTGCCCGGCTTCAGGCCACCACCGCCCCGATGAAGAACTATGTCTAACAATCCCATGTGCCCTGATGCATCGGCTCTTGGGACCACTTCAACGCCGTCCGTGGATAGTCATTCTGATTCGCACCATCCCTATTGCAGCCCCATGCCACAGAGCAAATCATGGTACCGCCAAATGTGATATCGTACGCAGCCAATGGCTCCAACTCAAGTTCCAGTTCGTTATTCCCAAGTATTACTACCACTTCAAACTAAGCGCACTTGTTCTGTACAGCGAGGAATATGCATCATCTATCATGGCATCTGTCTTCCTAAACAAGAGTTGTGATCCATTCACTGCCTTAAACGATCGTCGTATCAATGGAACCTGCGTCCAGTATTCAGTCGGTGTGGCAACACCGGACCACATCATCAAAACCCTCGCAAAGAACCATAACATTCGATCCGTGGTAAAGAATCCTGGCCATGAGTAAGTTCCTGCATCACCACGTCTCCTACCGAGCCTGAATTATTTCGCCCAGCGATATGGGTAAATCAACTGGTGCAGGCGGACTGGCAGCTTAGCTGCATCACCTAACAGACAGAGAGTGGATTACGCGATATAAAGGGTCTGGTTACGCTGGACTTGCTGTGAAGGTGGGTTACTGGAAATGCGCTCACGCAGGATGCCGAAGCGAGGGGACAGGTTCCCATTACTGGCCAATGTCCTGTAAGTCCCGTGCCTCCAGCTTGTCACCTCGTGCTTTGCTGCAAAGTCAAGAGTGTCAGGTTTGCAGGAGGTCATATCCAAGGTGCGGATCATTCTGTACTGAGTTCCTTGTACAGCACGGATCGGATTTTCGAATTTAAAGTTATCACCACCAACGGCGAATTTGTTCGTGCATCACCTTCTGAGAATGTAGACTCGTTCTGAGCATTGAGTGGTGGAGTGGGTCATCCTTACTCCCTGTCCATATCCATACTGATATTGCGGGACAGGGAGAGGGACCTTAAGAATCGTTTGTCTCGTAACCACCAAACAAAGCCATGCCAACACGCCTATCACAACCCTCCGCGTAGTCTGTCGTCTCCCATCATCAGACAAGTTTGCTCTAGATTCGCACTGGCAGAGTGTGGCTATGCACACGAAAGAATCACCCAAACACCTCAACACGGGTGCTTATTATGTCTTTAACATCGATATTCATACCCACTTCCATTAGTTCTGTTGAACGAAGGATCGGATGCACTGGAGCATCAGCGCATCAATAGGGATTCCGTGTTTGGTGAAGTAGGAGCGGTCGTACTGGTTGAAGCCAATTTCAGCTGAGGTTTTGCATAATATTTTCCTTTCGCTTGGCTCACTAGCTCTCGACCGTCATACTTATAGGAGATTTTCTTTTTGTACCACCTCAGTCGATTGCCACTATGACTGAGGTGTGTTGACCCTACTCTTGCATTTCGACTTGGTATTCATTACTATTCGTGGATACTTGAAGCTAGATAGGTATATATATGAGTCGATTGCCACTACGACTGAGATACTTTTTTTTCTTTTTTTGACTCGATCAAAGGTGCGTCTTGTCTCTGAGGTGGTTGAATATGGCCGTGTGCCTTTATTTGGTTGAATATGGCCGTGTGCCTTTATTTGGTTGAATATGGCCGTGTGCCTTTATTTGGTCGACTTTGGCTTGGTAGTCGCAATTTGTAAGTCGAGACTTAAGTACACCGAAGTTGCAGAACATGTCAAACTCCGAATTCTATAATTGGGAGATAAATACAGCGTACGGATAGGGATTTTGTATTTTCCTTCTACCATCTGGTTAATAGTACCTCGAGTCCAACGTATCCTCTCATACCGTTACTTGAGTGCGACCGACGTAGACTACGACGGCGGCCTTCCACAATTGCACTTAATGTATGCCAGAAGATAGAAGCAAACTCAGCTGAGCTATTCATAAATCGTCAGAGGCACAGCCCAGTGATGACGGTAGCGCATATGATTAAGGTCAACCACAGGCTGTGAGGTATACTATCAACGTCACACATGCATTACTCTGCAATTTCCTGCATTGTTCTATTTGAACATGTTATGTTCTTCTTCCCTCAGGCTTTAGCAGTAATGTATATGGTGATCCCACACCCATAGGACTGTGAAATATGTGGGAAAGTGGAGCTTCTGAAGTTGTATCACTGAGGCATCAACACGGCATCAACTGTGCGATGGGAGATTTTGTTCGGCTGATGAAAGATATCTGCCCTCCAGTGATGTATTCCCTGTACGTTCGAACGTTCCTAGGACGGCATATTTATCTCACCCCGATCCGCTTTGGTGCTCGGCACTCAGCGCTCAGCATTGAGTGTATTCTTATCGTCAATACCTTGGATACCTAGTAACTTTGGGTAACACCCTAAATGTTGAAGTCAACACAGCTGGGGTATGGAGGCACTTTTTCGTGTGTGGGCTACAGGAGTATAACTGTGAGTGTTGCCGCTGCAATGAGGCCTACTGATTGGTTTAAGGATTGCCTCGAGATGTATGTATTTCAAAGACAGAGTCACTGCCAGCACCTAAGGAAGTTCTCTAGACACAGCGCACGTTGCTCCGGGTTTGATACCGAAGTGTGTTGCATCAGTGGTGTTTATTTTTAATCAAGGAGAGATATTAGATGGCATCAAGAGGATATAAGTTACTGTTTCTCCCTCCCTCGCAGCTCTGTAGTTTACCATATCATGGCAAGTCAATCTAAGGACCAGCTTCAGGCGTTGATGGTAGTAGTTGCACGGGTTAGACAAGTCAACGTACGTCGATTCGCTTCTGCTTCTAGCCAAAACTCAATTGACATCAATGGGATGTAGTCCTTCGATCGTATGTTTTTCATTTCAACATACACGTAGTGAGTTTACTCATGTAAGAAAGTCGCTGCACTGGTGGTCTTGGTGGGCCTCTCAGACTCGGTGCTTCAATAACCATAGGATAAGCTAAAGGGAATCTATATTAGGCGCTGGATTGGTTGTTAATGTTCAAGCTGGAAGTTTCACTTATTTGGGCTTCGCAGCGGAGTACAATGAAGGCAGTGTACTTGGTCGTGCGCTACCTGCCATTCGTCGTTCTCTTTTGCTTCGTGTATTGTGAGTCTCCCTTCGCCTTAACTTGACATTGATCTCCACCACTCACGTGACTTTGTACTTATAGATGAGTTTGGCTCCGCCTTATCCGAACATATGTGCAAGATGGTGTATGATATTGGGGCGTGTAGGTAGTTTTTTGAGTCGAGGATTTCTGCTTATTGTTCGACATGATCCGCCCATTCGACAGGGGCATTCATTATCAGCATTAGCTTCTCGGAATGTGGGTGCTGTTCAATTCTAAGTTACCTTTTTCCCACTAAACCTTTCTTTCTGGCTTATTGTTGTACAGTAATCCTAACGACGAGAACGTGGGCTGTGTGGGGAAAGGGGAAGCGCATGACATATGCGCTGTTTGGGAGCTTTACCTGCATGTCGTTGTCAAATTTTATTCTCGCAGGACTATATATGAAGGCAACAGGGCGTGAGTGCTCCAATCATGGCCTCAAGCTGAACTAACTTCATCTCTGAATAGATGAAGCATCGCCCGCTCCCCGGTTGATTGGGTGCCGGACTCATAGCGCAGGTTTATATTTGGTGCCGGGTCTCGCGCTGATCGTAGTCTATGATATAGGTATGTGGCTTCTCCCTCGGAAGGGCTGTATTACTTCTTGCGTTGATACTTTACGCCTAGGGATGCTGCTTCTGATGATCACTCGGGGGATGTCGACCGGTAAGCAACTTCAGTCATCCTTTTTCCGCTAAGATTCGACGTGTGTGTGCGGGTAGCACGGTCAGGTGAAAATTCACGATTTTTCAGGGTTGTCTTTCGTGATGGTGAGTGGTCGTCCAATTTATTAACTGTACACATTAATCAACACATTTCCTTGGAGGCATCATCTACTACATTGCCGTAGTTGGTGCGTAACAGGGCTCCGTTTGGGGGTGGGACTGACTAAAGCTGGCCGCCCAGCCCTCTCATTGCTGAATATCATTATCATCGCCACACTTCCCGTGCGTCACTTTGCCGGTATTACCACTCGGCATGGTCTCAAGTCAAACCGTTCGTCTCCACAGAGGGATCTGTACGTTATTTTAGTGGTGTAGGTCTGCCGTTCCCAGCCCTCTTGTTGTTCTACCCCTGATCCACACGCGACTTGCTTCAGCTTTGAAGTTGTCATCCACTCTACATTGGCTTGTCGCGTGGTTCTACACATACGTGAGCTAGCGCACAAGCAGGAGAGGTTGTGGAGTCACTGGGATGACCAAACATGGAACAGTTCGGCAGTATCATCAATCAGGTTCCAAGAAACACAGGGTGTTATCTAAGCTAGGAAAAGCTGGTTTGTAAATTCTGCTTCCGTGCCATACAGAGGAGATGTCTTACGAAGGTGGAGAAAGCTGAGTATGCTGCTTCTATTGGACTTATTCAACGGTAAAGAATAGCACACAGGAACCTGTTGAAGCCACTTAATCACCCTAGAAGCTAGCTCTAACGCTGACAATCCGAACAATACGTCCTACTTACTACCTTAGAATAGAGACTCGCCGCATTAGCTCCATAAGCCAATCGTCACTGTTCGCATAACCACATCAACTCTGCTTCATATTGGTCCAGTGTGTTACTTACAAGAAGAACAAGCCATTGGCATCTTCTTGCTCTTATCATACTTGGCAATGTAGTACGTCACAAAGAATACTCGCGAGTAGTTGGAGGAATGCCGAGTAGATCTTGAGGACGGGGATAGAAGTAGAGGATTGCCACACAGAGACGCCTGAACAAGTGTCTGAGGGCAGACTCTTGCTTGAGGGGGGACGCGGATAACAGAGAACTACCGAGAGGATACGCGACGAGCAAGCAGAAGCTTTAGCCGTCGATGAACGTCAGGAGGTTTACCTGAATGATGGCGCGGAAATACTGACCCTTGACCTGGTCTACAACTGGCACGCAGTGCGCTCGCAAGAGGCACGAAGAGAGCGTTCATTGATTCACATCCAGACAATCCGTTTGACCCTAACAGGGAAACAAAACTTCTACACCGTGAATTATTGTGGATCAAGGATAAATGAGACCCGGATCGAAAGGGTGTATGGTACGACAGAAGAGCTGTTGGGGTCCCCGTAACTAGAGGTGCGGATGTGGTTTCATCTCTCACCTCAACCACCCTAAGCACAACCATGTCGACGCCACATTGAGGCGGGCTGAGGTATGGAAATCCACCAAGTTGTATGAATCCCAATGTCGCTGACAACAGTGCTCTGTTAAAATTCGTGAATCGTCCCCTCAGGCTCTGAGTGCCAGTCCTGCATCTTAACTTGTCTCGTATCTTGGTACATACATCACTACTGTAACTTTCAGTACAAAATTTCCATTAGTCTCTGACGGGAGTTGATAACAATTCCGGGGCGAGGTTTGGTGAGGGAAGTGCGGTTGCTGGCTGGTGGAGTGGAGTGCTTGGAGGCAACGTCAACAGGCACCCAAACCATGCCTCGTATATGCTCAGATTTCAAACAAATTTCGTAAATCGAAAGGAAGAGGTTTCATAGCTACTAATCATCGAAACATTTCATTAAAAACGAACTTCTATCCGAGCAGGAACATCGCAAAGGCCAAAAGCCAATAGTACCGTACCATTTAGAAGCACTCTGCAAACACAAGCTACATCAGAAACCAACACTCCCAGAAAAACTGGATAATCAACACGTACTGCGGTGGACAATACCAGGACCAGACTCGTCGTACTCCTGTTTCGAGCACCACAAGTTCTGGAAGGTGCTGAGCGAGGCCAAGATGGAACCACCAATCCAGACAGAATACTTCCTCTCAGGAGGAGCGACAATCTTGACCTTCATGCTCGCAGGCGAGAGCGAAGTCAACTCCTTCTGCATACGGTCAGCAATACCAGGGAACATGGTGGTACCACCAGACAACACGACGTTGCCGTAGAGATCACGACGGATATCGAGATCGCACTTGAAGATGGAGTTGTAGCTGTTTTGAGATTAATGATCAGAAGAGAAGCCAAGAAGTAGGAGGTCTTCCACACTTACGTGGTCTCGTGAATACCGGCGGCTTCGAGACCGAGGAAGGCGGGCTGGAAGAGCGCTTCGGGGGCACGGAAACTTATCGATCAAGTCAGCACACGTGGTCTCAATGAAAGGCAAGGTCAATATACATACCGCTCATTGCCGATGGTGATAACCTGACCATCGGGGAGCTCATAGCTCT
>JAEUWK010001050.1:0-53896 GCA_018524425.1 Podaxis sp. AQ795752 | reverse complement strand
AACTAGTTCTTTCCCCTTTGCTCACCCTCAAGCCTTTGCCTTAGTTGCAACCTGAGTGCATAACAAAGGTTGTAACAGTAATGCTTTCATGATGGGTTTGACCATTCCTAACAATTCAGAACATTAGCACAGATATGGTATCAACTATATGGGCATACCAGGTCTCTCTTTTTCAACTAAATCTGTGTTAAAACAAAGCTGGTAGCAGAGATTTTGGTCACTTTTGAAGCTGTCACAGATGCCTTCACCTATGTGGCTGTGTTCCCCATTCTCAGGCATCCACCAACCACCACTGACAAGATGTTTAACCCTTTTCCATACTTGCCAGCATCTCAGCTATGTCTTGACTTGGTGAATGGTGGTTTGAGAGAATGCTACATATACAGATAACACTAGTCCATGACTCAAATGTCTTTGTAGCAAATACAATAGCTAGACCAAATTGTGCAATACCATCCTTCAAATGAGAAAGCATGTATAGCTTGTATTTATACAAGATGCAAGGGAGATCAAAAATACCTCATAGGTTTAAGGTGTTGTTGACAGCAATTTCGATACTGTCCTGTCAATGCTTGAACTTTGAGTGGTAGATGATTTGAGGAAATATAAATAAGATAACACATCAAATATTGACTCATATCTCAAATTTCTGGAAACCAAAGAAGTGCACTGAGATTGCCATTTGCTTTCCATAATTCAAATAGTTGCTTGTCCTTCTCTGAGCCATTTGAGCCAGGTCAGAGGCAGAACACCACCAGCTGTTGAAGAGCTTGGAATTGTTGGCCAATGAGAGAGTTCTTGAATTGCATGATATATTGAGGGCAAAATGATGGGATTGAGAGTCTGTCCCTTGAGAGATCAGCCAGCAAGTTGACAAGCAAACTTGTGATCCATCCTTTGGTTCTACTGATTGGTTGTTTCATACCAGAGGTACTTATCAATTCTGAGTAAAGTCATGTGCAACATTTCACAAGGAGTATCCAAATGTGGATTGATGCCTGTGTATTTTGAGCTGGAGAACATGGCGACTGCACAGTTAGCACTTACCTAGAAGGCCAAATAGGACGTTGAAGTGGTCACCAGCATGTAATCTAAGTCAGTCCGCTATTATGGGAAGGATTAGTGCTCAACTACAGCCTTTCTAAAAAGACTGAGCTCACGTGAATCTTCTAGCAGTTGAGCAAACTGACCTTGAGGTTGAGTGATAAGCCACCTCATAACATCTTCTTGGATTTCTGCCTTGATAAGGTCTCAGACAGTTTTTTGTTGTTTCTTTGATATCTTTCCAATAAGGCACAGATCGCATGTGGCTTCAACCTCTATGTGATCACACTGCTGGTTATTCAATATGTCAATAATTTTGGGAATCCAAAACACAGCAATTCGATGTTTCACACCCATCTCAGTGATGATCAAATCAACTGATCTTGAAACCCAGCTGCGTTGTAATTATATTGACGGTCTCCTGTGGGAGACGAGGAGCTGCAGGCTCTGACTTTATCAAATCGGTGAGTCACCATCACATAGGTTGATCACTTACTTGATACAAGGCATGATAGCCACTTGTCACATTGTCTATGAAGGTTGTTTGTGGCAATAAACATCAAAAAAAATAAAAATTAAAAAAGGCGCTGGAGGAGTAATGATTGAGTCACTTTCGTCTAGCTCCCCTTCCAGGGCGCATCGAGTAGAAAAAGATGGACCCCCGCTTGGGCGACAGCGGAGAAACAAAAGAACGAAGACCGCTCATGAGCAAATCACTCTACCCTTTGATCACAGGTACGCAGTAATACACGCGATATAATGCACAGAAAGAAGCTCTCATTTTTTAATGGAGGACCACACTAACACCGGAGGAACGCAAATACAAGCCAATACGAAGATGTAGATCACTCCTATGGGTATCGCGTAGAGCCGGTAACGTTGAATCGCATAGCTTCGATTGTAGCAACGAGGGGGGTATGTGGACGGAACAAAGCGTATTATCTGGAGACACAATAGAAGCAGACAAAGCGGAAGGAAAAAGTGCACAGGTGGATTGTCCGAGGTAAGAAATATTAATGAAAGTTCCAACGAAGTAAATGAGCGTGTGAGATAAGATACAGCTAGATCAGCCATCGAACCTTCAAAACAAAGTCGGTCGAGGTAGATATAGCAGGAAATAACAGCTGGTGCACCACTTGCAAAACAAACCCCTCATGAACTCGACGCTACTTCCCCATCCTCCCTCCCTTCCGGCGCACTGGAGAGACCATTCGGGTCAACGCTCCTCCTCATATCCCTGAATGGCTCCAGTGGTTCCAACGGTCGTAGTTCAGGCAAGGCCGGTAATGTCGGTTGCATTTGTTGGTTGACCTGCTCCGACTTATCCGTCACTACTCGCTGTTCCCGAGAGGGTCTTGTCTGCGCGTTTCCAGGCCGAGTTTCGTCCGCATCTTCCTCGGTCTTGAAGCAGCCTGAACGATGCCAACGAGCAACAACCACGAATAAGCGCGTAGTTGGTCAAGGGGTTAACAAATTAGGAAATTGCGGAATATTGGGAGAGAACGGACGTACAACACCAGCTGTATATGTAGGCCAGAGAGACTCCCATGGGCCTCGTTGTTGGGTATATGAAGCGAGGTGTCGTTGGCGACAGAGGAGGCTTAGAAAGTGAGAAAAGTGAGAAACCAATTCTCTGAGCCCTGAGAGTGCTCAGTGCATTTGCGCTAACCTATTCTTGGCTGTAGGCGGTGATAAATAGGTTCAAACACAAACAGATCCTCGACATTTACCCACTCACTCGCGTTGCTGGTACATCTACACGGCCACCTTGCTGGCTAATGTCACTTTTCCACCAACAGAAACCCTCCTCGCCGCGTACTTCACTCACTTATACATAGGCGGACCTTGCCGAGACCCCCTGCACAAACCTGAGTGTCGGGAATTAAGAAACCTACATTTACCAAATAGCTTTCATGTTTCAAACATAATCGACAGCCTTCAGCCTACCTAAATTCAAACATGACCTTGAGGATTGCGCGACGGCGATCTAGGCGAATCCATTACGAACCTGTTTCAGCAGGGATAGGTAATCTGAAGACTCACTTGAAGCTGGCAATGTAGGCTCGAATAAGTTATCATTACAAGAGGCTTAGCATAGAATCAAAGTCTTATCTCCATCCCAATTCCCTCCAACCGACTAGCGTCGGAATCCCTCATGCCGAGGGGGCCGCTCCCGCTCCAAGGTGAACAGATCGCAGACGAAGCCAACGACCTTGGCTAAATCGACCTCAAAATTTCAGTGATGAGATAAGATATTTATTGATAAGGGTAATCCGAGGAATGCACAAGTTTCATCGGATGAAAAATAAATTTTGCCCTAAGTGAAGTACACGAATGTGATGACAGTTCAAATGGTTGTTGCGAATATCCCAACCGTCCATGATGCATATTCTAGTGCTACAGTAAAACAAGTTTTATAACGATTTCCCCAGCCCTGCCAGAGGACTGAGGTGTTTATTTGTCCGCAGCATTGTACACTGAACAAAGGGCGATCTGAGGACGAATGAGGGGGGTCGTATAAAGATAGGAAAAAAATGAAAGAAGGTACTTACGGGAGATTCATCGAGACGCAATCAATCTTTCCAATTTCTCAATCCCGTCCAACGATAGTGCTCCTCTCCACTCTGATTTCAAACCACCTTGTTCTTCGTCTGGATGAGCCGGTGGCAAATCATGCATATGCCAGAGAGCAAGCTGGATGAGTGTATACTTCGTGTGCCCCTTTTTCACTCTTGCGGACTCGACGGATTCGGAATGGTCGAAAGCGATATCATCGATATCGATTTCTTGGCTCTGCTCGAGTTCAAGGATACCAGGGAGGAATCGCAATTGGGAAAGATAGGAGGGTGAGGGTGATGAAGATTGCGAAGAAGTTGAAGGAAGAGAAAGAGTAAAGAGGGCAATGGAAAGGGCTTCAACGGGTCTGGAAGGGGGTACGGAAATAAGAACCTTCCCATCCCCTTCATTCCGCCTACGACTTTCAATCAGGAAAGCTGCGGCATTCTCGAGCTGAGAATCCGTGAGCACAGAGATACCAACATCATCAAACGCCTTTACTTCCTCCCTTCCAATAGTCAACTCCAACTCCTCTCCACCCTCTTCCCCCTTTACCTCCTTTCGACACTCTCCATGATTCCCGCAAAGCAGAACACGAATGACACCCGTAAATCCAAGCCCCTCCTCCCACATCCAATCCCGATCCTTCTTCTCTTCTTCAGTCAGGCCATCGAAGGATTCGTCATCGTCATAATCACCACTACCCAACTCTGCGTTGAAGGCAATCCATATTCCGGATCCAGTGATAAACTCCTGTAAACACCTCCTTCGGATCCTTTCCCTTTCCTTATGAGCACGGCTCAGCCTTCGAGGGAGATTAGTTACATGCGGTTCAAGGTGGCCTCGAGCACCACCACCAGTGAGGCGTGGTTGCGCAGCATTGGAAAAGACATTACAGGGAGGATGAAAGCCCAAGGGCGTACTCAGGTCTTCTTGTGCCGTGTCTGTGGCTGCCGCGGGAGTGGGGAACTTGTCTGGGAGAGCGTCATCAGCAAGGACTGCATCAGACGGACTTGTGAGGGGGGTGGAAGCGCCCCGACGACGTCTGGGTAAAGGGCGATCTCCTTGGTCTGAGGCACTCGAGGTAGTGGGTCCGGTTGAATTCGTGGATTCATGGCGAGAACGAGGCGCTGACGGTCGGGTAAAGCGACTTTTAGGTTGTGGAGAAGTGGAGGGTTTGTTTTCTAGAGTTGAGGGGTCTGGAGGGGACCGTGTTCGTGGTCGACGACGGGGAAGATGGGTGTGGTGAGGTTGGATATGACCTTTGGACACCGTCATCGTAATGTGCTGTGGATGAGGGTGTGGTGTGGAGCAGGTGTGGTGGTGGAGTGTCCAGAATGTGAGGAGAGTGAATGGTTTTTTGTACCGGGGGTCAGTCGATCGGTGGGTTTAGGAGAACGATGTTTCTGGATCTAGTCGGATTCGAGATGGGCGTGGTTGGGTTTTGATGTCTCGCTGGAGGGTGTTCAACACTTGGCCAAAGGGACGAGGACCCAGAATTCCTCCAACACGTGGGGTACGCACACATTCAAGATAAAGATAACAGATAAGCAGGGCGAGGGTTATAAGGTAAAACGGTGGTGTGTGGATCCCGGACAGCCGAGAATGTTCACCGCTGCAGGTCTGTAAACAATTATTCCGAATTGCCATTGTGGGGTGGGGGCGCCGGACAAATCACACCCGCACCCGCTGACTCGGAACCACCGGAGAATATATTGTGTCATCATTTTTGTTCGGACAAACATAGTGGAGACTCTCATCTGCAATTTAAGCCCTGGTCTTGAGTTGGCCAAACAAAATCATTTGAAAGTGGGGTGTACTTGGTCGTGAGTTTATGTGGTCTACTTACCAGTCCTCGTACCCCGCGAACTGAGCCAAATACAAGGTTCCGTCACATGATACCACTAAGCCTACCATACCTATTGTCCCCTTCGGGGTGACATACGAAAAAATTGGAACGATACAGAGAAGATTAGCATGGCCCCTGCACAAGGATGACACGCTTTTCCGGAGTGGTAGACCTACGGGTCTCAATATTTATTTTGCAACCTTTATCTTCTGGTCACAACTATTATCTGTAAACTCGACCGAAGGAACCTCGCCTTACTGTATTAGACCCCGCTCCTTCCTCCTATCCCATCCTCGCGCATACACACAGCATCGACTTGTTTCGATCCTCCCAATCCCTGCCTCTCAGTGAGCCCTCATTCATTATCAATGGTTAAGGACTCGAGTTATTATTAAGAGTGCCATAAAAAGGAGAGCACGTATATCAGACTGGCCGTTTATCTCTCCCTTAACACGAACTCTGATGTTCCGGCCTCCGTGCTCATCTTCCGATGTCAACTATGGGCTTACAGTTCTTTGGTTGATCAATAATCTCAAAACTGAACAGCCTCGAGCCTCTAGTGATGAGGGTTCGTCAATCCGACATACGGAGGACATTGGACTAACTAAAGATAGTCGGAGTGCAACTTGCCAAAGGCGCTATTAGAGTCGCGCGATGATGGGTTGGAGATGCCACTGCCTTATGACTTGTGATGAGATAAAGTACCAGCGACGACAACCCGAGCGTCAGTTGTCTACCACCTGGGACCACTCACGAGTCGATCCCTTTCAGTTCAAATGGAATGCAACATCGTCTCCACACTACATTTACCCCAAGTTTGCTCATCCACCTGCTGGGGCGAAGAAATTATCATTTTGCATAGTAATTTTGCGAGCAGCGGCTGACAGCTTCCCCCGTGATGCACTATGCATCTGTCATGATGTTCTGTTGGGTTTCCTCGTAGCTGGATGGAAACTAGCTGTACTAACAGCATTCTTAATCACTGATTCCCAGGCTCATGCTACATGTATTTCTTATATTGGCCTCGAGCGATGAGATCGCCAGGTGGGGTCAGTCGTCTTGGCGCACATCAGCTCCAGGGCATGCTAAATTGAGCGACTTGGACTCATCCCATTAGATCACATCCAGATGGACAGCGATCAACAGACAAGTATTCCGTTTCTAGACTTCACGAGGTATTTTGTGGGAATGGTGATATCAGTTGCCTTTATGCAGATCTTCCTATTCCTCTGCTTCTTGGCCATCGAATTGGAAACTGGGGACTGTTCAACATATGTCAGGGATTTTGCTACTGGCATCACCGTTCCCATTCAAATCCCTGATAACTGACAACTAGCCAGTCGAAAATAAAGAGACCTATTTTGGGTCTCGCACCTCCAGCCTTCTAGGTAGGACTTTCAGGCTATTCCTGGCACAGGACTTCACGCATCCTTCTTCCTCGAGCCGCAAGCCAGAAGAACATGAGTATTGCAACGATCATCATCATTCACAACTTCTCCCCACAGCCAAAGCGCATATATGCCACTCCTCCTGCTCGTGTGCAGCTAAGAGTGTATCCCGTTGCCTCGGCTCATGGCTCTGGGATTCGCCTCACATTCAGCACTCCACAGAGCCGTTCCTGGTGAACTGGTGCTGCGTCTGTGGCTGTTGATCCAGCTTCTGACATTTGTTTCACTTGAACTCGCCTTTATCGCGCTGACCATCATGTGCTTGGGAATTCCATTGCCCTGCTCCGTATCATCCTTGCAGACGTTCACGAAAGCAACCTTTACTGTCCTGTTCATTGCATGGCAAACCATCGCTATCATGTGCGCTCAGGATATAGTCCTCCATGGGCTCAGTAGTGAATGGCATCTTCGTCTTCGGGAAACTGGAACGTTGGCCCCTGGCCAAACCAACATAGTCTCAACCACAACATCGGGGCTTCGTGATCGCTTCCGATACTTCTTCTCTCGATCTTCTAGTCCCTCCTATCGCCTTTCGTTTTTCCGTTTCTGGATTCTCCTTGCCATGGCAGGGATTACGCCTGTGTCCATTAATGTAGAAGAACTGCCATACTTTGCTCCTGCGACCATCAATATCACCAATTTTACTACAACTGGAGGAAATGTCAATACTGTCCTTCTTAATCCTATTGTCCGGACAGATCTCGTTGTCGACCTTGAGCTACGACAAAATGCGTCTTTCAAAATTTACAACACAGGAAATTGTTGTCCTTGGATGCCTGAACGTTGATGCTGGTCAGTTGGCAGGGGACATAGAGTTTGAGCGCGACACTCTCCTCTATAACATAACGTGCTGGTGGGAAGCACCGTCGTTCAACACATCTCAGTGGGGTACAACTTGGTATGCAGGCGGGTTTGCATGGTATCCTTGGACCACGCCTGACCTGTCAACTACATTTGATAGAGCTGAGCAAACCGCTTCAAAGGACTCCAGCTTTGATTAACAGATAACATTTTAGGGGTGATGCCTATGTTCCGCTTCTCCAGGGATCAGGTATTTATCCCCAGCGAATTCCCCGATTCACTTCCCGTAGTGGATCCTGTGGGGTTGTCCGGTTATCTCTTTTTTGGACACAATAGTTCGTTCCCCAACACATCTCCAAAAAGAAGAAACTTCGATCTGGATAACCTCCCAACCATCTTAAACACATCTGGATTTCATTTCATTGGATTTGATAATGCAGAGGCATATTTCAATCCACCCCTCGCTACATTCCTTCTATGTGACCCCCCCCAAGCTCGCATTCTGCTCGCCTCCTGCAAGCGGCATTCCAAAGATTGGAAATATCCCCATGGGTGCCACAAATGTCGTACTCGGGCTTAGTTTGATGGAAGCTCTTGAGAACGATGATGAGATGGCGCCGATGAGGATCAGAGCTCTTGCTTTCCAGGTGTTCCTTAATGATACGTCATTGAACTTCCACCAGAGCCCAACAAATCCCTTTGAGGTCGGAATCCTTTCAACTGAAGAAATTCAACGAAATCTCAATCTCTTCATGAACTCTGGTGCAAAGGCATTGTCTTCCTATATTCGGGACTATGATGTCGAAACGTCGGATGAACTGTTCCTCGTGCCTGTCAAGGGGGGGGGGATTCAACGGGACGGTTTGGCTCTCATAGCGAGTCGAAGCTTTGATGATATCCACAATATGCTTGTTTTTCTGCGCTCTGACCATTGGTCATCAACCTCGTTTATCTTTCTATATGGCGGATGCCCCCGTTCAAATTGGAGAGTTTGGTTTATCATCTCCAGGAGAAAGGTTGGGAGGGTGAAAAGTGCGTATCTCTATACATTCCCGTAAAGCGAGAACTGAGTGACTATCAGAGTTGCCCGGAATCCAGATCAACAACTACACCTGAGCCACCCAAGCCTTCAAATCCTTCCGATACGCCTTCTTGGGTTCATCAGTTTCGAAGCTACATTCCTTGCGCTCGTCCTCGTTTGTTCAAATGGACTTATTATAGTCGACATCCCTCTATCTTCAGCCGAGGTAAAGGGTGGATTCACTTTACTGTTCATTCTGTGGCAAGCCTTGGCTATTTCCCTCGTAGCCGACGTGACTTCGTTTGAATGGCAGCTGCAACTCACCAAGACCTCACTTCTAATCCAAGGAGTTACCGATCGTGTATCGCGACTTACTTCTGGAATTGATGATAGGACACAGTATTTCTTCACACAAAGACCCAGCATCACCTTTCGCGTTGCATTTCTAACATCCCTCGTTTCGACCGCGCTCAACTCTTTTGCCCCTGATACACTCTCAGTATTGAAGGTGAAAACTAAGGTTGACACGCAGGTCCGAGTGGCTGATCTTCGACTCCTCACCTCTTCACAAGGTAATGATAATGAAAACAATTTGTTTTTTCTTCAAGGCTGCGCTGACGATCTGACTTTGAAGGAGCACCACAAAGACTTTATGTTCAAATATGATATGGAGCCCAGCTGGATAATGGCTTGGTCCGATGAAAGTTCTTTCGGTCCTGACAATGCTGGAAATGTCGAGTATCCGATGGATGTTGTTCGTTTCAATTACTCGTATGAATGGAGGATTCCTGAGATGAGCTCTAATGACGGAACAACACCTTGGGTTATCGATGGTCAATCATGTGAGCTTTGGAGTGACCCGTTACAGTATGTCGGAGGTATGCTCTGCAGGCTATAGTGAAGAATGATTCCTAACTTTCTTCAGGAATAGCGCCATTATATCGATATCTGGACATGCAGCCTGATGCTGCGTCAATAACACTCTCCCAGTTGATCCCAATGAGAGCAAGCGCTCCATTATCAATCTGGATGACATTCCATCCATCAGGCCTGACACTCAACACATCCGATTCCATTCCCTCCCAATGGGTCATGTAGAACCGTCTACAAAATTCAACACGCTCGTCACGTTATCCCTCTCAACGGAATATCTCTTCACAATCAAAGCAACGATGGCTGGCTGCCTTTACACTACCTTTAAGAACGGGTGGATCGAGATTGACGATCAAGTCGAGGCCGGACAACACAACTTGACTTTCGGCATACGCATTAAAGCGGGTAACACAACCATAACGACACTAAACAACCCAATACCTCCACATCAGCCAAATCTATTTTTAATACTCGTACTCAAACGGGCGGGGGCGCACAAAGTCTTTCAGCATACCCAAGAAAAAAAAAAAAGAACAGTTTATAATATAAAAAGCTTTGACATTCCATCTGCTTGAGGGACGACGGGGAACACACGCTGCCATATATGCGTTCAATTGATGTTGATATAACCGAGTTATAACGTTACATGAAGGGGACGATGACTTACAGACAGTGACGGAGCTCGCTTACAAGCCCTTACACCATCTCGTACAGTTCACAACGGCGAAGGGCGGATTCAAGCCAGATCACATGTTGGAAAATGCGTTGATTATATTCATGGATCACATTATGTTTTGTACGCAGTCGCGTCATGGGGTATATTATGAGGAGGGTAGTCTGCTGGTTCAAGACCATGCACGAGGCGACGCAGTTGTTTGTGGACAAACACCTGCGATAAAATTTGACCTTACGCGAACAGGTATACATCATCATCAGCACCAGCACTACGCGAACCTGCACATGTCAGACGCGGACATTCCACCTCGACAGAACCCTCCTCTTGCTTCGCAGAGTCGGGGTCTTAGTAAGCACGCTCAGATCGCGCTACAGGTATAGCCAGCTCTGAACGGGACTAATCATCCTTTAATAAAGTGTTCCCAAAGTTTCTATGTTCTTAAAGGAATCGCACCACCAGTCATTGTATCTTCAAACTTTATTACTCGAGACATGTGACTCTAAACGCAAGGCTCCATCATGGTATATATCCTCACCAGTGTCATTACTTCCGATCAATGTCGTGATACCTCAGAATCCACAACCCACCATACAATGCATGCAAAAAGCTCGACATAACTTTCATTGCAAAACATACCGACTACAAGTACAAAGGAAACCACAATGCTTCCATATATAAAATAGGGTCCGAAACTAAGGGGAAAGCGTGGAGGATATCACAGAGTGGAAAAAGTGAAAAAGGATATCGCGGGAATAGCTTGAGAGGGTCAAGAAAGCAGGGAAAAAGCCGCGCAACGTAACGGCACTAATATTGAGAAAGGAAAAAGTAAATGGAGCTCAAGGGTAGAGGGGTAGAGTGTGTATAAGAAGGGTAAGGAAATAACGCAACAAATCCACCAAATTGCATGTTACAAGTGTACAAAAAATAAAGGAAGAAAAAAAAACAGGTGGACCAAGTTGAGGGAAAGTGTGATTGCAAGGCGGTTATGAGGGATTGTAAATGGGGGGAAGGGGGGCAGATGGTGGGGAGGGATGCGCATCCGTGGGAGCGCAGAAGGGTATGTCAATCCGGATAACAGCATAGCTCGTGTGTAAGGGTTATATCGGGGGCTGATGAAGTCCGTCCGGCTCGACCGCGGAGAGGGATGAAAAAGACAAAGAATTAAAGCTGGAACTGAAATGAGGGAATATGATAAGATGAGATGCATGCAGAGGGTAATCGTGACAGGGATAACGGGAAATGCAGCGAGCAGCGAAAAAGACAAATACGCATGGTGTTGATAATAAAAAGAAACTTGTATAGTGAAGGAATCAGGAGGCAGGTCTAGATGGCGAAGTTACCCACTTACGAAAACAAGAGAGGAACTCTATGATTGAACACTATAGGATGCCCGAGTCTTTTAATGCGTTCTGTAATATTGTTTCCTTGACGGCCGCGAATACTAGTCGGATATTTGTTGTGTCCGTGGCCTGCGTCAAGCTAAACAGAACATCAGAACAGTACGAGAGAGAGAGAAAGAGTGACCATACTGAGGATATACACTGAGGCGGGCACGATTGGCCTGCATAAATTTCCATAGGATATATTTGGCCGCTTTGTTGACATCTGTGCCACCCGTGTACTCTTCGAAGAACTTGGCCAGCGGAACCTGCCGGAGAAATATTACGTCAGCGTAGGGAAGTGCGAGCGTGGCGGAGAAAACGGACCTTGGGAAGTTTGGTTTTGAACACGTCAATTTTGTTCAGAAAGAGGATGATCGAGGTGCGAATAAACCAGCGAGAATTGATCACGGATTCAAACAGCACCAGAGACTCCCGCATTCGATTCTTGTGGCTATTAACTTTGGAACCTAACAACGAGGGATGAACGAGCTCACCTGCGACTTGTACTCAAGCAGATCCTGATCATATTCACTGAGGGCAGTGCAGAAAATTATGGATGTCACTGATTCGAAACAATGAATCCACTTTTTACGTTCCGAACGTTGGCCGCCGACGTCGAACATGTGTATTCTAACCAACGCGGTCGTGTCAGTAACGATACCGAGGAAACGCAGTGGCGACGTACGATAGTTGTCCCATGCTAAAACGAGTCTCAGTGATGCCCACACTCTTCTGTCGAGCGCGCAGGACATCGGTCTCTGTCGGCACATAACCCGGAGCACCAATCCGAAGGACATTGTTGAAGAAGCTTCGAAATGTTCAGGTCCCTGAAAAGGTAAGAGGGCAGGCTGGTAACGCACTATTCGGCAGAGTCCATGAGATAAAACTCGCTCATATGATCCTCAATGACCTTGGGGACGATGGGGTCCTTCAAAAACTGGTGGATAGCCTCAGCAATCTCTGGGGAAAAGTGGACGTCGGATCCGCCATAAGGTTCTGGGTTGTAGTCCAAGATTTTCTCCATAAGCAGCTGATGTTTGCGGTTAATTGACGGGACAACCGGGAAGCTGATTGATTATTCACCCTATTCGAAAGTTCCTTGCACTCGATGCCTGTCTTGCGCATGTAGATAACGACGGAGCGGGCTGATTCGACGACATTCCGATATATGATGGGACGGTATTCGAGGAGCTGTTCCTGGGTGAAGCCTCCTTGGTGGATGATTTTCATCTGTTTGACGATTGTACTCTTTCCCGACTCTCCTGAGCCTATTCCACACGTATATAAGCAGAGTTGTGGGAGGTGTAGTTGAAATAGGACGCACCGAGTAGAAGAATCTTGCACTCGCGCTTGAGACGCTTGTTGTCCTCGTCAAGTGAGCGGTCTATCTCTTCTGAGCGCAACTTGCTCTGCTGGTCGCCCTTGGAGATACAAGCACCCATGGCTGGCGGGGAGGAGGTGGGGAGGGTAAGGAGATGGTGGGGAGGATGGTGGGGAGATGGGGAGGATGGTGGTTGTGGATGGAGACCAGTCGACAGCAGCCGTGGTCAGGATGGATCACCAGTCACACCGTGACAATGCTGAATCCTGTGTGTCGTAACTTGTCACACCCTTCCTTTGTCCCGATCGAGTATGTCCGAGTCACATGCAATCTGTCAGAAACTGCCCTGATGTCTCCTTCCTCCTTTGGTTTGATTACTTGTCCCCCTCTCCCCGCACAACTCGGCCCTCTTTTCCCTCTGCCGGGGCCTCTGCGCTTGCTGTTCAACGCTGTTTTACGACAATGCCTACTCAGCTAGTCCGGTTCTCACTCATTCAACCTCTTTCATCGTCCGTAAGGCACAAAGCTGGTTTTCCACAGGTCTCAGGCGGCAGAATAAATATTTTGCTCATATATAACGCCGCTGATATTGACCTCTTCTGAAACGATCACATCAAGCCGAGCCTATTACTAGATACCCCGATGTCAGGGAAATTGTTCAGAGGGTGATATCGAGACGTCATAACGACCATATGGGCGCTGTGTCCTCTGTAAAAGCCATTTCTGTGCTGAACCTTCTGATAAAACGACAGATTGTCTCCTCAATGTCAGTGAAGAATAGAGTGCTCCAGATAACTTTCAAAATCTAAATATGTCCCAGCTTCTGACCCTATATACACGCCTCGCCGGCTCATCGGCTCATGGTGATTGCTCAATCTGTCACAGTGCCCGGGTTCCCACATGTCGAAGAATAATCTTCCCTGTTCTTGTGATTGACACTTGTTCAAGAAAAGTCCATTGGACGGCCGCCCATGCCAGCCCAGGCTCACGCTGATTAATGAACATCGGAAGATCTCCTCGATTGACTAGACACGGAGAAACCGGTTTGAAGCCAACTGTACCGGAGCCGTGGCTTGTATGCAACCCTCCCGATCCGTGACGCTTCTGCGTTTCAAACTCCCCCTTCACAAGTAGCTAGCGATCTCCACTCGGATGGAAAGAACATTGGAGCTGGTCCCAATCCCCATGAGGCGGCCCTTTGCTGTTCCCAGACACGTATGAGTAAGTGCATCTTCTGTCCGTTTACGCACATTGCCAGAAGGTTGATCACACATAGCTAGAAGGTTATCTGAGACCAATGTCCCCCAAAAGGACACTTTTCGGGAGGGTGGCTATCACAGGTTCCCTCCCAAAACCAAATCCGGGTTTGTGGCCACTTTCTTTCGGGTTCCATCCCTCTCGGCGAAATAAGTAGCCACAGGGTCTCTAAGCGCTTCCTTCGCCCGAGCTACTTCATGCCAACAGCAGTGAGGGACTAAATTAAGTGTGGCAATGAATGCCTTTAGGACGGCCCAATAGCAGGCGATAGCCCGGTCATTGATCATACATTTCAGCACCCCGAATCAAGAAGCCATCGTGCAGCAGCCGAACATCAAGCTCACCCAGGTCCAGCTTGGCGCAAATTCCCGCAATTCAAAAGAAGCCGCACCGACATCTCAGTCCCAAAAGCTACACATTCATTCTTGTCAGCCTAAAATATCTCAGCCAACGTGATCAGCGACACCTCGAGAGTCCAAGCCCAACTCCAGTTCACCGGTTACGTCCACAATTCCAACCGCCTCTTACATAGATCAGGGGAAAAACAAAGGGATATAATACTTCAAGCTCAATCAATAACCGAAGCAGGAGTTTGTTTTCCGAAATGTTTTCTGTTTTCTTATGTCATCACTGTTGAGAAGATCCGATGATATGTTGGCACATGAACACTCACGCATGCGGAAACAAGCACCACAGACACGCAGTCAGCCTAAAGATTTCATTGACATTCTCACTGTGGTCACCTTGTCTCACCTGTCACTACCAGCCGCTTCTGTCATTCTCTCCCCTCTTTCCCGTTAACACAACTCTGTTAAACCCACACACTCCTTTCTCTCTCCCCATTATAATGCTCCCCAAACTCTTTGTCGTGGCACTTTTATCCACGCTTGCGCTTCCGATTGCCTTTGCGCAAGGCATTGGTTCTTTACCTCCCTGCGCCGCAACTTGTGTCGCCGAAGTAGCCAAGGCGAGAAATTGTATCCTGTAGGTTTACTTACCTCATCTTAGCGCCCCTAAATATTCTAAAATGAATCAGCGTAACGCCGCAATGTATATGTCCTGGACAGCTCGATATCCACAATTGCATTTCTCGGTCATGCCAGATAGAAGATCTCGGCTCTGCTAACACGATCGTCAACTCATTCTGTGCAAAACGTACGTCTCCCAACCCTCCCCTACATCCCACAATATTCCTCATACTCCCCCCCCCCCCCCCCCACCTTCAAGCGACAACTTCAAGCACAACGACATCAACATCCTCCCCACCACCACCCCCACTCCCACGACCAAACCCTAGGACAACCAGCACCGGTCCAACATTCGCACCTCCCATCACAATCGTCACAATCACCACCAGTCAACCATTCATACCAGCACCACAGCCCAGTATCTCCAGTATCTCGCCCAACACCACATTGACCTTCTCCACCCCCTCCTCTCCCGCCTCATCTCTGGTGGTACCCACCACCACCCCACCGCCAACTCCACTCTCCACAAGCTCGTCCCCACAAACTGTTGTGGTATTTAGCACCCAATTCGCCCCTCCCACTTCTCTTACTGGTAGTGCTTCTTCGATTCGTCACTCGGTTCTCGTGTTGCTCGTTAGCGTGATTATATCTGGTATTGTTGGCATTGGTATCTTCATCCTCTGATCTTTGATTCACGATCGTGTTGAGTTGATTTATGTTTATCACCTCCGAGTACACATACCCCCCCCCCTCCCCCCTTCGTGCGCTTTTTTACATCTAACCAATTGTATTGAATTGAACTGGCAGGCTCCACTATGGAATTCAAGTTGTATTTTTCCCTTTTTCTCTGATGCGCCTGAACGTGCCAAGTCCCGAACAGTAACTAACAGCAGCCTCAAGGCATCATCACCTGCATTATGAATGGGTAACCCCCCTGCACCCGAAGTATCACAAGTGTCGCGGAAATTCTCCTTCAATTCGGTCCCTACGATACAACACAGGTACGCTTCCACTTTTCCCGTTAATCATACATTTCTTTCGCTGTTCATTCATTCATTCATTCATTGCAGTTTCGGCAGTGCGCCCACCAAGCTCCGCATAAAGCACGTCATTCTCCGTATTCTTCCCCCTCCGCTCCTTCTTGAAATAATTCGAAATGAGGAAAGCAACATCTACGCTTGTCAGCCTCCATCCTATCAAAAAGCGTGCGAGATCCACATTACCAAGACTTTGCTCAAAGTTGAGTCGGGGGTCACAAAACGACTACACCACACATCATCAACTCAGGAACAACTCCCCAAAGAAAAAGACAACCAAACGAACCTGATACCTCAACCCCAACTGCTCCTCACTCAATTCCATACTCCCACCAAGACACTCCGTAACACTAAACCCCTCCTCATTCAACTCTCCCGTAAACTCAAGACTGACACCTCCAAGACGCGAATCGCACTCCGCATGAATCCTCAGACAAGCCGTCAATTCGTCTATGATCGTGCTGAAATGACGTGTTTTGTGTCCGGTTGATGAAGTGAGTGTGCTGCGCCCCCCCACCAAAGTTTGTTAGTGGTTCGATCAAAACAGTTGGGTGGGAAGGTAATGTCAAGATGTCGAAGAGAAGTAAAGAGAGGGGGAGGTGAGGGTTAGATGGTCGCTGTGCGCCGCCCCCAAGTCCGAGGTGAGAACTGGAGTTAAGCAGAAGCGCACTATAGACCTGTCTGTTTGGCTCTTGACTGGGGATTACTCGTAGTCAAGCAACGCATTGGCATCAGAGCAAGAGCAAGAGCGGAATCAACCTCTGCCCAACCCACACGAACCTCAATTACAATCACTGGCAAGTTACTTACTTTCCGTGCATTGGATCACATATCCAAGCAACTGGATGACCCGACATCTGAACAGCATTGATATGCCCCGCGAGGTGATGATCGATCTACAAGTACATCATCGCATCATCGCATCAGACGATAAATAAACACAGAGCTATGAAGCCCCCCCCGCAAACTTACCTTTGTAGCACCATACCGCGTGATCAAAGTCACTCGCCCAGACTCCTTGTTAGGGTTCACGACTACCAAGAGAAGGATAATCACACATGTATCAAACGCGTCTCAGAGAAAATACGACACACCATCCAACAACCGAACCAACTCCTCATTCCCCAACGTAGGTCCCACCTTGATCCCTATCGGATTCCTAATACCTCTGAAATATTCAACATGGGCACCTGTAAGTGAGCGAGTACGATCCCCGATCCATAAAAAATGCGCCGCGGTGTTATAGTACGCTTTTTGTCCGTTCCCATTCGGTTTATCGGACGAAGTGCGCGTAGATGTAGATGCAGTTGCAGAAGAAGGAATGGTAAACTCTCTCGTGAGTGCTTCCTCGTAGTTGAGCATCAACCCTTCATGACTGTAGAAATAGAATGGATTACGAGCGCGCGCCGGGTGGTGGTGGTGGTGGTGGTGGTGGTGGTGGTTCGAGCCGAGCAACCGCGGGAGAAGGTGTGAAAACCGAGGGGTTGCGAGGTGGGCGGATATGACACAAGGAAGGTCAAAGGTGAATGAATGAATGAACGAAGGGGGCAAGGTAAGTATGAAAATAGGCATAGGCATAGCAAGAACGTCAATTATTAGCCATTCCTCGCAACGAGGCAGAACCGAAGCACACCTAGTGTAAAAATCAACTTCCCCAAGTGTTCCTCGCCCTCCACCCTTTTCATACGGAGCACTACCAGACTCAACACCAATCGTCCGACTAAAATCGAGCGCATCTGATAATCCATCAACGATATTCTCGAATTCATGCCTTTGGGGAAAGGAAGTAGTCAAGATTCGGGAAAAGGAAGTGCGACGGATTATGTCGGACGTACCGGAGTGATGGGGACCGAACGTGTGCGAGTGACCAATCACGGGGGTGGTGGTGCAGCGAGGCAAAGCCAGAAGTGAGAAGACTACGAAGGTAGTTAAGGGTAGTCGTCGAATAAAAGTAGGCTCTGCGGGAAGTACGAGGACGGTTGTCGGGCGTTGATGAGAGAGACACAAGAATCCGCAGATTAGCTCGTTCACTTGGTCACACAACTAAAATGATGAGTACCTGAGGAGACGTTCAGGGTCTGGAGTACGGTCGTTATGGTCAAGTCTGTTTGAGTATTAAGGCTCGCCGAATCAATTTTTAAAGCACGGGACGGAGATTTTGACTGACTTGCCCGTTGACATTATCGCCCCTTTTTTTTTTTTTTTTAGGCGAAGACTTTGATGAAACCGATCTTGGAAATGAGGGCGAGAAGAACTCACCTGAAGCTCAAGACTTCTTTGTCTCCTATCTTTTCATAACTGCTACTCCGTGGCTTGGCATATTGGCCTGCGATTCGTCCGATGCGAACCTTGGTGTTGATTAATCAGGTTCAATTGAACCCCTGAAGTACATATCCAATCAACGCACGACTGGGAGTCTGGCACCCCAGATGAGAATCAGCGAGAATGAGAGGATGAGACCGATTTTATGGGTGATGTTTTCCTGGGTGCATGAATGGATTGGAGGCGAAAAAAGTCAACGTGATGCAGACGTACGTGTGTGCAAGCGTCGAAGCTCTCAGCACAGTCTCCAGCATGAAGGAGAAAAGCTTCGTTGCGTTGGACTTGGGCAAGTTGATGACGAAGCCGTTCGATCTGGTGTATGTAGGTGTGAGACGTGGCAAAAGTCCGAGTAGCTTCATAGTGAACAAACCTCGGAAGGGGTGACCATTGGAGGCAATGTTGCAATTTTGGACAAGACACTGCGCCCCGAGTTGTCTCAATAAACTCCAAAAAAAAAAGAAGAAGATGGAGGACGGCACCTCTCAAGATGCTGTTGATCGGGATATGCGACATCCTAAACGTCTCTCTGTAGTCAATATCCGGCAGATAAAAAGTTTGAGTAGGCGGAACCCAGACTCACTTGAGCGACGGGCTTTGATTTCCAAGAAGACGGAGACCACGTTGCATCCATTTTTGCGGTAATTACGGGAAAGAGATGTCAGGGTGTTGCAAAGAGGTGTGTATGTTTTTTTTGTCGGCGAGATAACATATGATCGATTGATTATCCACATTTGTTGTCATCGGCTTGTTCCGCACATAAGCGCTCGTAGTCACGATACATGTCTTGCGTCAAGGTGTGTCCTGGATAAGTATAGAGAAAACATATGCGCACTCGCCGGGACTACGGACGCTTTACACATAGTACCGCGGAGATTGGGTAGGATAGGACTAGACTTCGAGGGTAATGAACAAAGTGCAAAGCAAGAGGCTGTGGAGATGCACAATGAGAATCCAGGCTCTCATATGCGACCTTTGTCTTTCCATATCCAAATTCCGATGCTCTACGCGTGAGCATAATCGCTGCACCCCCCCCCCCCCCCCCCCCCCAAGACCCAAGACCCAAGACCCAAGACCCGTGTTACCTCAGCACCTCCTTTTATCAATACCCTACAAAAGCGTATATATAAATCTCCCATTCTCCGCCCTTCATCCCCATCCTCCTCCTCCTGATACAAAACCACACTCGCCAAATGCCCCTTTCTCGTGTTGCTCTGGTGCTCCTCCAGGCTTTCGCCAACCAACTAGCCTGCACACCGCCAAACCCTACACCATCCAAGGGGCGCTACCACACAGACGAACTCTACATCCTCCAAATCGCACCCTTCATTTTCAAGGTACTAACCCCTCAAACAAAAAAAAAAAAAAAAACAACGCCGTTATCGGACGCTTACCCTTTCTCAATGACAGTGCCATCAAATTTTTTTTTGGTTCTGTGCGACATTCGAAGTCCTCTACATCCTCGAACCGCATATCCCCTTTCTCTCCTCCTTCAACCCAACACTCACAAGCACCCTCATCTGTCCCTCCAACTCTGACAAATCTCCAGACCCACTCCGCATCACTCCAGCCTTCATACTAGGCGTCATCGCCGCCGTCCTAGGTTCCTACATCCGCCTCGACTGCTTCAAAGCCCTAGGCCAAATGTTCACTTTCGATCTAACAATCCATCCAGAACACACACTCATCACAACCCGTTTCTACGCCTACGTCCGTCATCCAGCCTACACCGGTTCCCTCCTCCTCGTTGGTGGTCTCACACTGTCCCACCTCACCAAAGGTAGCTGGCTAACCGAATGTGGTCCCCTCACTTCATCTCGTAATGCACTCATCGTTTGGGTTTTGTGGTGGTTGTGGACCATTTGTGTTGGTATTAGTCGGGCTCATGCGGAGGATATGCAGATGAAGAAGTTGTTCAAGGATGAGTGGGACGCTTATGCTGCTAATGTGCCTTGGTGGTTCTTTCCCGGAATCATATAATCGGTCTGCCTGGGGTTCGTTTCTTGTCACTTCGATTAAAAAATTTCGTTCTTACTGTACTTGACGTAGCTTGAGCTGTGGTTCACAGGAGTCCGTTGTGTCTAAACTATCCATAGACTTGTTCTCGAAAGAGTTTGTTCTTCTATAGAATTGTAGATGACGCTGTCACGAGTTGGTTCATGTACAGGGCGCGCGATGTTACGAGGTTTATTGACTGCCATGAAAATGTACCTAATGCTTGTCTTACGGGGACGATACCGAAAAGCGCCTATCAACTTCCCCATTCATGGTCGGAGATAAAAAATGTAAAATTATCCGCTTCCCAGATTCCAAAGTTCCTGTGTATACATGAGGCTGGGTTATTTTAAAGTTACTCCTTTTGTCCAGTGCGCCCTTTTCTCTTCCATTTGAACCCTTGAGCAACCCCAGGCTCCTGCAAAACAGGACAGCTTGCGACGGGATTGCAGAACCCAGATGGTCGAGCTCGTTGATAGGAAAAAGAAATCACAGGGAAGGCTCTGCATTGACCGGGAGTCGAACCCGGAGCTAGGCCATGGGAAGACCCAATGTTACCGCTACACCATCAATGCCTCTGATAAAAGTAACTAGATTAGATAACATCTCAAACACAAGTCCTTAAACCTGTACACTCAACGGTCGTAAAATAGTACCACCCCTTGTTGAACCTTCATGTTCCAACAGCCCTGTCCAAAACGCAACATCACTTCTCAACGTTCAATCATACGCATATATATCACATATCAGACACCCCAAGTCAAAGCTCAGCACTCAGCTCAGCACTCCCTTCTACGCTATCCAAAAAATCACGATGGCAAAAAAAAAAAAATCAGAACGCCAAAAGCAGCCAACCAGAACCAGCGAAACCAGCGATAGCTCAAAAACTCCACGTCCCAATCACCATCCCTAATACTCAAAATCGATATCTAGTCCAATGTTCCAACCCCGAGTTCTTCTTCTCCCCCATAGAACGGACTTCTCCAACGTTTACTCTCTACCATTTACGTTGGCTCATGTAATTGGTCAGGTGATGAAAACCAACCCCTCTTGAGGATACTTGTTACTCAGCACGTGAAAATTGTATCGCAGATCCCATAGTTATCATTCTCACACGTGCACAAATCCGTCATTCATAGCTGGTGCTCTTTGGCAAAACTGCCCTCAAACTCTCGAGATCTCCAGTGTCTAATCACAAACGTTTGGAAGACGTACTCTACGCGCCCACACTGGAAGAAGGCACCAACTACCCGACAACTTCAACGGGTCTGGATTGCGAGTATTTCAGCTGTAGTGCCAAGAGAGTTGAACCGTGTGATATAAACACCCAAGTTCCGCTTTCGTTCTTAGTGCCAAGAGCGGGCCTGGGCCTATGATCACCTTGAGAACATTTTCATTTTCAATGGGGTCATAACGGCATGGCTCCCGTAACCCGTGAGAGCCAAACATGACAACCAAACGAAAATCAAAATCATGCCACTCCGTCTACACCATGCCTTCCTCGATCACGATGTCCAGTCATTCAACATCCCAACACAGCAAACCAGAGTCAACTCAGCACCAGAAGTGATCAGCAATCACCAACACACCAACACATGGTATTAATCGCAGAAATTATCCAACCGCCATACATAACATGTCCAAACGAATCCCAAGCTAAAAAGTCCATGAGAACAGGGCCCAAAATTATGGTTATTTTTAGAACAACCCCATTTCCGAAAGTTTGACGTCTGACGTCTGACGTCTTTGACGGAATGGCCAAAGGTCTAGAGGGCGACGGCAATACCAAGGGCACCCGCAGCCATAGCCCAGAGACCTTGAGCAGCCATGGGTGCACCAGCAGCAGCGTTCGAGGTGCTAGCGGCAGCACCAGAGCGGGAAGCAGTAACAGATGTAGATCCAGAGGCTGGCCTGGTGACACTTGCACTAGGGGTGCTAGCAGGGCGGCTGGTAATAGAGCCGGAAATGCTGGTGGGGAGGATGGTGGCACTCTCTGTTTCGGGTGCCGAACTAGCGCCGCCGCTTCCGGAACCACTCGCACCTTTGATGAATGAATGAATGAAAGAAGCACACATTAGCTCCTGAGGTCCAGACAAGGTTTTGGCGTGGGGACTTACCGCCACCGCAGGTTTGTTGTTGGATTTGGGCTGCGGCTGCTTGGTCTGCTGCTGAACAGGAGGTGGTAATGCAGGGTGTGACGGCGGTCATGAAGTCGGAGGAACAAGCACAGGTGGGGTCGGAGTTGCTGGAAAGTGACGGGTTGGTCAGATTCAAAAGATGGATGCGTGGACGAGTGTATGCTTACGGGTCACAACCGGTTTGACCGCTGACTTGGGCAATACAGTCTTGAAGGCACTGGGGGAGTGCACCTCCTCCAGAGGGAGAACCAGGCTCGCCGGATGCGCTTGGAGTAGCGGATGCAACGCCAGACTCAGTGCCAGGGGCAGCACCACCCCCGCTGATGGAGGGAGTCTGAGCGGTGACGAAGGAGACAAGGGCGAGGAGGGAGAGGAGCTTGAAGTTCATTATGGGTCCGTGGGTATAGGGAATCGGTATATGGTGTATGGGTTCGTGAAGAAGAAGAAGAAGAAGAACGGTGGAATGTGGCGGACAAGTGGGGTGGGGGGTATAAATAGGCTGGAGTGTGCTTATGTTATAACGTAAGTTGATGCATTGATGGGATGACAAGGTGAAGCTTTCCTGCCAGACGAATTGTATTTATTTTTGATTTTTGAACCCCAGAATTATGCTCCATGACTATAAGCAGGAAAGTCATGTATGACCCTGTGTGCCAAGTCTGCCTAGCATTGTTGGACGACAGCCAGACAGGGCAAGGCGTGTTGTGAGCGTGGCTGCAGGCGTGATGTTGCCCGAGTGGCATGGTGAGCGGGCAGTGGTAGCCGCAGGTATTGCTCCGAGCTGTGTTTGCGCAGTTGGAATCCCGAGCTTAATGACATCAGAGTGGCGTCTCTTGTTTACTTGGCACTGGAAAGCTCCAGATAGAGTTATGTAGTGGAGCAGTGTGGGTTTGAACACCCGTTTCATGGGAACAGGCTTCTGTCGATCCCGTGACTGACTGTGGGCAAGTCCGAAATACGAGTGCTGCAACACACTACTCTCGTGAATTCATACGTGGAATTAAGTACTTGGCATTCTCAAAGCAATCCCAAAGCCTTGTGTTCCAAAATCTGTTGTAAAGATTCACCCTCACATCTGACTAGCAGGTCGGCCTGACCTTTCAGCATGATAGTTCACATCAGTCCACACGACCGTTCACAGCATTCTCCACTCTTCGAAGGATCAGTACCAATGGAGCTACTGAACCCAAGCGGTACGCAAACCCAGGTACTATCGCATACCACGCGTTTCACCTTTCGTTTACCCTCGAGTCTCCGCAGTCAGCCCTCGACTCGGATCATGGATCACAGAACGCCGCTTCAACTTCTCCAAGCGGCGCTAATCAAAATTTCACCTCATTCGAAAATTTTCATCGTCTCTTCTGATCAGAGGCTGTGGACCACCACTCAACGAGTACCACCTTCTAAAAAGAGATAGATAGATCTTCCAACTTCATTTCGTCAACAAATCAACAACCTCCTGATACCTCGCTCTAGTCCCCTCAACAACTTTGTCCTCAATCGTCCACCCTGCTCCGTCTTTGCCCTCTGGTCCAGTCTCTAATCCTTTTCGGAAACCGGAAGATACAAGCCAGTCGCGGAGGTATTGTTTATCGAAACTTGGTTGGGGTTTTCCGGGGGTGTATCCCTCCAGAGGCCAATATCGAGATGAATCTGGTGTTAGGACTTCATCGATTAATATCAATTCTCGTTTATCTGGGGATGCGGGGGAAGAAGAAGGGACGAGACCAAATTCGAATTTGGTATCTGCGAGAATGACCCCTTTGGATTCTGCATACGAAGCAGCGGTTTTGTATAGTCGTAGAGCGGTAGAAGAGATTTTGTCGTACAGATCTTGGCCTAGTAGTTGCGCAGCTGTTGACCAAAATTAGAAGACCAAGGTACAGTTCAACAAAGATACGGCTGAACAGCAGAAAGCTGTGTGCAACAAACCTTGATCAGGAGAGATGTTCTCGTCATGAGCACCCTGAGCAGCTTTCGTAGAAGGTGTAAAGATCGGTTCGGGAAGTTTTTGTGATTCGACGAGACCGGCGGGCATAGAGATTCCGTGGACTGTTTGAGCTTTTTTATATTCCGCCCATGCGGAACCTGCAACATAGATGAGCACACCAGCCGCAGTCACAACAAAGAAAGATAAGGCACATACCGGTAATGTATCCCCTAACAATCGCCTCGATCGGAACCACCTCTGCTTTTTTCACTAGCATTGCCCGTCCTTCTAGCTGCTCAGCGTATTTTTGGACTTCGGGTGGCATTGAGGAGATGGAGGTGGTGATGAGGTGGTTTGGGATGATATTAGCCAGTTTGGTGAACCAGAAGAGGGAGAGGGTGGTTAAGAGTTGGCCTTTGGTTGGGATTCCCTAAACGTGGAGATGAGATAAATATGAATATGAGGGTAGGGAGGGTTGGTACACTGATACATACATTGTTTAAAATGACGTCGTAGGCGGATATTCGGTCTGTTGCGACGAAGAGGAGGGTGGAGGGGTTTGAGGTTGTGTAGATGTCCCGGACTTTGCCTTGGGAGATGAGGTTGAGGTCGGGAAGGGATGTGTGGAGGAGTGCGGTTGTGCTTGCTTTGGCTGGCATTGGGAGATGGTGAGGTGATGGAAAGTTTTTGTTGGTGATGATTATCTTTATCTGGAAGGTGTGATGATGCCCCCCTAAAATGAAATGCAATGACCTTTGAAATGATTTCGATTACTCTAAACGTATATCAGTGCGGATATACGTTCCACAGTCCTGGCATATATTGTTGAATCAGAGGATATGATGTCACGTGGCAATAACTGACCAGACTGGTGCTATTACCCAGTAGGAGAAAAATCAAGTCGCTGCCTGCGCTGATAATAGACGATCGACATGTTCAGGGATCTCTCCCCAGTTGCGTCTGCACACTTCACTTCTTGCATACCTTCACGGAAAGCAAGGCCACTTGGGTATAATTGGAACATCTTGCTGAATGAACATCGGAATGATTACCAGTGATTGTGAATTGCACAATGGAGCTTTGCTTTTCCGTTGTTCCGACAATTCTCGGCCGCTTTATTAGCCTGCTTACGCACTCCGAATCTCGACCTGAGGCCTGATGACTATAGAGTCTGATCCCACTTATGGCAGCTTACTGCATTGGTGCCGCTGCTTGATGCAGCGCTTCTTACTATGGAAAACTAATGTGGTTTGAGGGGTGGGGTGCCATTGAAGCTTCCGGCCGAGCCTATGCCTAGGGGTCTCATTATCTTGGCGGAGGAGTGGACTTTCGCCTTGGAGGTCCCCACATCTCCGGACAAAGGTGTGTAGACGCCCCGTGGCGGAGTTGTAGAGGTGGTGGCGTAGCGGTATGGGGCGAGGATGAGAGAGCTTATGATGACGACAAGACGCGGTGTTGTTTGAATTTCCTGGCATGATTAACTATGATAGGAGGAGAGGATGCGGATCTTCATCTCGAGTTCCTGTGGGGTATCGATCGCTTGATTTGGTGGACAAAATCCACCCCTTCCTAACAGCATGTCATTACAGAAATGCATACATATCAGGCTTGGAACCTACAGGGAGGGGCGCCATTCACGTTTTTGATGGGTCCATAATTGATGAGCATCGCTTGCGATACGGTTCCGTGAGTGCCTTTGCTTATCCAAGGCCCAACACTCCTCTGTTAAACGACCTCCTATGACACCGTATGTCAAGATATGACCCGATACCAATGAATAGAAGTCAATTACTTACACTGTCATAGCCGAAAGCGGCGGGAGAAGTTTTTTCTCGATATGAACACGGCTGCCCCTTATGCCCACAAATGAGATCGTGTTGTGTTTGTTGCCCTAATCGCCACAACCAGAACCACCCGGTGTGTGGGTAGTTCCGAAATTGTGTGGGTTCTTCGTCCTTGTTTAACGGGACCAATCGTGTCCCGTTCTGGACTTTTCGCACCCATGTCCTATGTACACACATCACATTGTTGTGTGAACCCTAGGACATATCCGCATTCTAGGTGAGTGATTGCGAGGCGGATTCATAGTCACATGCTGACATGATCATCCTGTAGAGTCTCATTTCATACCTTGTAGGGTTGTATCTCAGGGCGAGAGTTCACCGGTTCCTTCTGCCGGTGGACGGACATTTGGGAGGAAACGGAAGACTCGGGGCTCGCATGATCCCTCAGAAACCCCGTCCAGGTTGACAAGGATAGGAAGCAGTAGAGGAGATCTGATTATACAGATAGTGCATTTAATGTTCATAAGGTGAGTTGTGCATGCATGTGGAAGTGTCTCAATGTCCGCCAGACATCAATTTTGCCCACCGTGATTTGAGGCACAGAGAGAGCTTAGAATGATGCAGCCAGGTGAATTACCATCTATTGCTTCTGGAGATTATGATGAGAGCAAAAAGAGGCGGAATTGTAGTTATGTTAGCACTGTTGTGTGCATAACCAGATCCTTAAATGAGAGAAATTCTTCACAGGCTTGGAATAGTCCCCATAGACTCGAAAGACTAATAGCCATCACGGAAACAGGGAGAAATCTTTGCAACACCAATTGAGCATGGAGATCTTCAAGACTTACCCTACTTCGTGGCTAGCCAACTTCCGATCTACAATATCATAGCCTAGATTAACTAAGATTGCACAACTAGCATGTTACTGGTCTCAGTATCATGTAATGTTGAGATACGACCACCAGATACACGTGTCTTTTAGTTGGGGGCGGTGGCGGGGATCCGGACCTCACAACCAACGCAATATAGATACAGAGTTAATTACACGGTACATACGGTTCTCGTCGCCCAATAAATTCTGATTCTACACGTTACGAAGAGTGAAGGAATGTGTCAAGCGAATATTGAGGGGGAGGCGAGCGGCCTTTCTCGTGCAATGCAGGAGGACCCGAGCAACTGGTAAGTCGTTGTCGCTCCGAAGGGATTGTGTTTGGAAGAGGATCGCGACCCTGTTCACTGATGATGGCTGCATTTCTCTGACTCTCAGCATAGATGCTAGGGATATATTGAAGGTGCTGCGGAGGGAGAGATGGAGCGGGTTGGCAAGGGGTAGGATATGACGTTCGGATGGAAATGGGTGTGACGGGGGTGTTGAGGGAAAACCCGGAAGAGTCGCTGATCGACAGCTCCCGGCTGGTCATTGATCTGAGGCTCTTCGGGGCGGGGCTCTGTCCGGGGGATTGGGATTCGCAAAAAGGAGAGACGCGTGTTGAATGGGTGATGGAAGCGATACCTGGGCCCGAGTGTGGTTCTTTGGAGCGACGAGAAGGTCGGGATACTTTCCAGAGAATGATAGCCAGAAGCATCAAGCACGGAACGGCCACCGCAACTATTACACCGATAATGGTGGGAAGCTCGCTTTTCGGTTTCTGTGGCGTCACAGTCGTCCAAGGAAAAGTGCAATCACAGGCGCTTGAAGATTCTGGGACGGCACTACTGGATGGTGAGATCGAAGCCATTAGGTTGCTACCGGAATCAGGGGAAGGCGGAGCGATGTAGAAACTGTGACTCGTGGCAAGGATGTGATCGGCCTTCGTCTGGTTTGTGGCTTGGAGCACGTATAAGCAGCTGCGCTGCTGAGTAGAATCCATGAGTGACCTCACTGGAAATTGATTTGTACTTACGGAACAGGCATGAAGCGAGGGACAGGAATCGCTCCAAGGCGGACATCGATGTCAGTTCCTAATTTGGCCCCTGCGGAACAGCTACCTTCGACGGAAACAAGCATAATTTGTATAATCCTGAGGAGTGTAGTATCAATGTCTGGATTTTCAAGATCAATTTGATGTTACATACCCTTCCGCAGATCCATGAATTTGCCATCGAATGGTTGGAGGAAGATCATAAATGATCACTGGAAGTCGCTCAAATTCAAGTGGGACGTTGTGCATGTAAATAAGTCCAAGACCTGCGTCTGGCATAGATGCGTATGAGTCCGGCCTGCTTTTATACTTCATTAAACAATGGGTCTGAATAGCACTCGTCTTGTTGAGTGAAATTGATAAGAATGAACGTTGCTGAACAGCCATATGTCAACTGGCTACACGGGCCTGTCAAAACTGGTGAAGAGCATATGCTATTCCTGCCGCAATGCCATACATCCGTTTCGGCGAATTTCGAACCACTGGTACAGTTTCTGGACAAGAGGGTCCAGCTGAGGGTGGAGGGAGGAGCGAAAAACCGTGACCGTGACTCCCTAGCACGGAGACACTTCACTTGATCAGGCGCAGCCATCAATGTCACCGACCACGACGATCCCATGCAGACGGTTGGATATTACATCCTTTGGCCGCTGCTTTGGCCCTTTATCATCTCCACCATCGCTCTCATACGATGTTCGTGACATCCCTAATCCTCCTCGCGAGTTTCGCCTTCAACAGAAGGTTAATAATGACGCCACTGGCGTCCGGCAATGGTTGTTATCCAACGAGCTCTTCTTGACCCGAGTTCGGGACGCTCAGAAAGAGGTCCTCGGCTTGATAGACATGGTGGATAGCAATGGAACACAAGACTCTTGTCGGATCACAGTTGGAGTTAGCTGTAGTGCGGGCCGACACCGCAGCGTAACTTTCGCTAATGAATTGGCGAAACGGCTCAGGGGGAATTTAGCCGACCGACCATTGTGGGAGGTTAAAGTCAGGCACAGAGACCTTGAGAGGAAGCCCCCAAAAAAGCGATCAGTTCGTAAGTTGCTGTTCGCCAGCTTGAACAGTTGTGTTAATTCGCTTCTAGGGATAGCTTGAAGTCCAAAATGCCCACAATGTGTACATTACTTGCTACTAGAGTTCTACGGTATCTAGGGCTAGAGTAACTCTCATGAACACTACCCTGAATGCACGAAGAATCCTTTGGGCAAATTAGGTATAATTGCAGACAAGTATGTGGCGTCAAGATAGGCGCGGTAGTCGGAATGATGCTGTTAAGCGCCTTCCCCGGTTGTGCCTCTGAGATTTAGGTTGAGATTTATCTATCCCGGAGTAGAGCAAGGCTGACTCACGGCATTCTAGGCGTAGCCTCTAATTTTCTTGTTATCGTTTCAAGGTTAAACAGCTGGAGCGACTCAGGTAATTTCAGACACAACACAGTCACCAATGAGACAGCAAGCACCGAGAGGACAATGGTGGTAATTAGCAGGGTCTCGGACGCTGTCAAGGCCATTACCTCTTCTTGTACGTTCGCCTGGACAGTCATCGTGACGAATGTGTCGCCCTGTGTAGCGTTTCCGGGAGAGTAGCCATCTACGAAGGCTTTGGAGGCCGAGAGAACGAAGATGTTCATGTTTCTCCCGATAGCATCTGGACTGAGGGGTTTGTATAAGGGAGTCGAGTTAGTCCCACCGAGTGGCTCGAGGAACAGTCGAGATGAGATGAGATTGGCAAAGAGTGGTAGGTGTTGCGTCGTGGTATCCGCCGGTTGGGTTGCAATCAGTAGGGATTGGGAGAATAGGAGATTGGCGGCCGGTTCTGGGATGTTGCCAACAGGGGGGAGTCCACTCGATTCGATTAACAGCGTCCTGTTTTGCAAGAGGCGGACTTGCCCGCCTGTTATTTGCATGTGAGGGTCGCAGACGAGCAGGCTAAGCAAGGGCTGCTCGAACGCTATTGAAAGTTGTGGATCGAGAAGGCTTGTCGAGTTGATGAGTGAAGGTATATTCTCCAAATTGAGGACATAGCGGGAGCTGTTGGTGGCACCATAGGTATCGTTACTCCCGTAAAAGAGATAACCAGATAGAGGTGTGCTGTCGACCGGTGTGACGGGTATGATTCCTGTCCGTGAAGGAGTCAGCTAGCAGCGGACTAAATATTGACAAAGCATTCGCACCTCCATTTGGAGACAGCTGCTCGGTGGTTTGCCCCATCATCCACCTGATCCCGCCGCCGTTCAATATATTTCTCCCTCCAGTCAGTAGGGGAGCTTCCCAGCCACAGGTGTAGTTGAACTTGACTACATCACTCGGATACGACATCTCGGCATCGATATTGCGAAAGTCCTGCGACGGCCACCCAATGATATGGTTTGACGGGACTTCGAATCCATAAGATGAACTTCCCAGCTGCTCCAGCCCGACAATCATCTGGGCGCGTTGTAGAGCGGGCGACAAAGTGGCAGTCGGTACTTGGCTCGTGAGACTGAGTTTTCCCATGATGATCGACACCTGTCGATTCTGTCGGACGGGTGCTACGCCAATGGCTCCTGGTCCGAGCTTAACCAAACCGAGTAAGACAAGGGACGAAGCGAAGGCGAGTTTGAAGCTCTTGGAAGGGTGACCGTGAATGAGGTAACGAATACGTTCAGGGACGGTTGCGGTGAGGACTGAAATTTGATCTATCCCATTCAGATCCCGTAAGGGGGTATTCGTTCGTGGCCATCGGATAGACCATTCGTGGCTGAATATACAGAGTATGATGTGTTGGAGTGGAAAAACAGCGATGGTCTGCCACAGGATGAACAATACTGTGAAGCCACCTTTGGCTTCGTCAAAGCTTTTCAGAAACCCGATGAATAGAGGTTTGCGCAGGGACAGTGCACCTGTGATGATAAAGCCGAGCTCGAGGAGGAAGAAAAGTGATATGCGTTTGATGTAGTTGACTGTGGGGGTCGATGTGGAATAAGGAAAGGATATGAACTTGGACAACTTCGGAATTGCTGGCAGTTCCTTTTCGGTTGAGAGAAAGGGACTCTGCTGCCTGCGCAGAGGGCTCAGATCGAGGAAGCTATGCCCCACATAGCCTTCGTCGTTGGAAGCGTCCATGGACATGGTACTCGGAGAGGAAGCATTCTGCCCTAGGGGCTTGATGGCTGGGATATATCGTCGTCGAGTGATGCATCAGGAAGCAGCACAGATGCCAGAGTACGGTGATGCGCCACCTGGCAATACTCATGGAGGAGCATGCGTCAAACGGATTCTTTGGTGATCCAACTACTAGACAAGACATCAGTCTAATCTTGTTCGCTACAATGTATACAGATGTAGAATTGAAGTCTCACGAAGACATGGTTACGAGTTGGGATGAATGATGGAAACCGACTGCCCCACAATAGAAGGTGGCATTGTTTATAACGAGGATAGGTCTTTACCTACAGGAGAAAGAACACTGTAGCCAACCCCTGTTACAGTTGCAGCGAAAAATAAGCAGGGGTCGAGGATTGAGTGAATACGGAATACTTGACTTGTGGCTGCTGGTAACTGGAGAGCTGGAGTGGCAGACTGTGGCTTATGTAATTCGTTGAATTGGGTAACAAACCGGAACAAATAGCCCAATCTCCCAGGTTTGAGCTGTGATGGTGTTGCAAATTAATCGTGGAAAACTGGTTCCAACCCTCAACCATGTATTCACAACGCGTAGATACCTACGCAGGGGTACCTTTGATTGGTTTGTGCGCCGTGGGAAACAAAGTGCTTAGAGGTTCAAATTCTTGCGGCTTTGGGAGTTAATGATACCACAGCTCTCGTAATAAGGTCGGATTGTACCTTAACATAGTCGAGCGCAATAAATTCTGGAACTATAAGCAAAATTGAGCACAGTTGTGTATATTAGCTACCTTGGCCTGTAATGTGTAGGGAGAGTACGACAAAGGAAGCAAGCGTCAAGGTAACTCGGAACTAAAGCCCTATGGGAATCAACGGTGGCTGAGAATCGGGGACATTGGTAAAGTAACGCGTGAGGACAATGAAGCTGTGGGTGTTTGGAGCAGAGGCGTTGCGTGGGACAAAAGGTAGAGCCGTGCCAAAAAGTAACGAAGTTACTGGGTGGCATTGATACCACGTCATGTATGAGCCAGACATAATGCACATACAAGCTCTTCTGGGGTTCAACACACAAGGCAATACAGGGACCATGGAGAAGGGAGGAAGCAGGTTGTGCAGATTGAGGGTAAGGTGCAACACGGAGTAACGTCCTGTGGAAGCTGCAAGAAACGATTTCCCACAGTTAAACAAGAAAAAGCGGACGTTAAGAGAAGAGACACGAACGAAGCAGCGTGGCATCAAAGGGCTACGCCAAGCCAGTGAGTTGAACATCAAGTTCACGAGGGCGGTGGCCGGAGTCGGGCATGGCAGTGAACGCATATAGGTGCCATTTTCCGGCCTATAAAAACTTCGATGAGCCGAGGCAACCGTGTCACTTGGGAAATCTACCAAGTGCTTTTAACCACCAGGCGAATGCTCGGCAGCTCGGCCGTAATGTATTCTGTCCAAGGGGAGCGAGACAGCCTTGGTGAGTGAGTAGCTAACGAGAGAATACCCCCCCCCCCCCCCCCCCCTTGGCCAACATCCTGAGTGGCGACACTCATTAGATATCTGACTTGGTACACACAACAAGGGTTTCGCTGGCGCACCATCATCCATTATCCACGGTAAAAAGCCTTAATGAGCAACGTCGGGTCTATCCACTGGGCGACGGCGTGCAAGTCCCACTGTCCCGGCTGTAGTGTATTCCACTTGGGTATCGTGCCGAGGTCGAAACGGATTTATGTCCTGACCCCTTACGGAGGGGAGGGGAGGGGGAGAGCGTTGAATACGAACACCTGGCGAGGTGGGCTAGCAGTCAAGAGGCGCAAACCCACAAATAACGCTTACCGGCTGTCGAATAGGAGTGTCTAGCCGCCTACAGATGGGCCTGCTGTCCCACTGAGAGTAGGGCTGCTCTGAGGACCACGAAGGCTATAACATGGCTGTAGGAGAGACTGGGATCTGAGGGCCAAGGAATGAGGGTAGGAGACTGGGCCGACAATTTTCTTGCAGGCTGGTGGGACTTGGGGTTGGGAATGTATGGTGCGGAGGAGAGGACGCTTGCTTCAATGTGAAAATTTGTGGGGCTGCATGGGACAACGGCGTGAAGGTAGGAAATGACGGCGACAAAGTATCTGAGAGGAGCCAGAGTCCTTTAATACATGAAGAGTGTAGGAAACCAGGATGTTCAAGAGACGACACTCACTGGCTGCTTGGTGACGCGATGTGAAAATTTGCGGGCTGCATGGGACAGCGGCGCGAAGGTAGGAAATGACGGCGACAAAGTATCTAAGAGGAGCCGGAGTCCTTTAATGCATGAAGAGTGTAGGAAACCAGGATGTTCAAGAGACGACTCACTGGCTGCTTGGTGACGCGATGGGAAAATTTGCTGGCTGCATGAGACAGCGGCGTGAAGGTAGGAAATGACGGCGACAAAGTATCTGAGAGGAGCTGGAGTCCTTTAATACGTGAAGAGTGTAGGATAACCAGGATGTTCGAGAGGCAACTCACTGGCTGCTTGGTGACGCGATGGGAAAATTTGCGGGCTGCATGAGACAGCGGTGTGAAGGTAAGAGATGACGGCGATAAAGTATCTGAGGGAAGCCGGAGTCCTTTGATACATGAAGAGTGTAAAATAACCAGGATGTTCAAGAGACAACTCACTGGCTGCTTGGTAACGCACGGCTTGCCCTGGAGGGGGCATGAATGCAATGGTATCCCTGCGGTTTCCACCGTGAAATAATGGAGAAATACATCGGGCAGGTGAGAGACTTTGGTGTGAGCCATGGGCGGTGTTGGAGATGAATCTGGTGTGAAGACGTCGGAGCGAAATTCCTGAGCGTGGGGAGAACACGACCATGGAGTTTCGGGGAAATCAGCCAATTCAGCGACACGAAAATTTCTTATGGCTCAGGGAATTAGACTACTATACACTACACACATAGTACTACACTCTGATGGAGAACCGGGACCCCTGCTCCTGGACCGCTTTGTATTTTTAGGTATCCCAATTTATCACCTTTCTCAACAACACCGGCTTCAGGAGTTATCTGCATCGTATTCCTACGCTATACCGACAGAACGAGGGCGAAAGAGAAAAAAGATCTTGATACAGGCTGCCGATAAGCTGAGAACAATGGTCACCTTTTCTAGACTTTTGCACACGGCCACCAAGTGGAGGGGTGAACTGTTAGTCTTTGTTTGAGGGTACAAAGTTGATCTTCTTGATTTAGACTTGTTGACAGTGGACACCATGCCAGGGCTCTGTATCATACTCGGTGATCTAGAGCGGTCGGTCACCGGCTCTCGCGCCTGGTGACTGACTAGAACTTCTTTCCAGAGAATAGGGATCGGCTGTTGCCAGCCATCCTCAAGGCGAGTAGTTTGGAAGCACCCGATCAGATATTCCAAGGGGCTGCTAGATCCCTGCTTGTGTGCGGTTACGTGTCCCTAGGTATTGGAATATATACTGAGAGGGTGTGGTAGAACACAGAGGCAGCTCTCTGGGGGACAATAAATTAGCCATTTTCCGCTGGGTGGTAGGCGATCTCCTCGGTGGTCAAGTCACCAAGCGCTTAGAATTGCCCTAATCCACCATTCCTTTTAAAGATTCTCTTGCCGGCATATTGATTAACACGTTCGCCTGGGGGTAGTGACCCTAACAGTGTGGTCGCAGGCACAATTCAGCTTTTGGGCGATTGCCAACCGCCAAGAAAATAATTGGGTGACTTTTTTGCCCATTTTCACCTCTATCGGATTGCAGAAGAGCTCTATAAGATAGAGGCAAACACCCGGATTGCAGAAGTGTAATTTCATTACGAAGAATTTGAGAAATGGGGTTGGGGCGAGTGCGCCATGTTGCTGATGTTGACTCATTGATACTCAGGCTCGACGATCGTGGCATACACTCTAAGACCTGATCTGCCAATGCGAAATCTTCTTTCCGATTGCAGATGTAGCTCTCGCAACAGATTCTGGTATGTCAATTCATCGTGGCTGAAGGGACAAGAATAGGACAATTGCGGATTAGCCCAGACTGTTGTCCACCATTTGCAGAAATGTCCGTGGGTCGTGTCCCAGTCAACGACGACCGGTATAAGACTCAAAGTGGGCCGTGTGTCTGGACGTCCACAATGGATCTTGACACCGTCAAAATTGCGAGGAGTAAGTCCCACCTCCAAGTTTTCGTGTGCTTTGGCTCATGGACACGCTCGGACCTTTTGTTAGACATTTCAATCACTTTTTCGTGCATTTCAACATTCCTTACGACTATCCGAATATATCTGCGGTTTGCACCCAGCCGCCAAAAGCGGTCGGACGACTACTGGGCGGCTCCCCAGTCCTTTTCTGACGTAAGCCCTCTTAGGCTCCCTGTGTTCATTCGTTGATTCGTCGCAAAATTTTTCTTTTCCACTAGAGCCTAACAATACTGGGGACGTTGGCGCAAGTCGGCCAGCTGGTGGCATTGGTTATTCTCTCCCACTCCTCAACTTCCGGTGTGTTGACTCGCCTTGGTAGTTCTACAAAGCCATTGACTCCTTTGACGGTCAGGCGAGGGGATCGGATTGGACTATGCACAGCTCGTGGCCAATTACACAGTTCTCTGGTGAGATGATGGAGCTTATTTTACCTCAGTGGTCTGAGCTTATTTCTAGGTCAACACGAGCATCAACGTTGCTGCTCTTTCTCTTCGGAAGTCAACGTTCTTTATTCGACACTCGTTCGACGACATACAGGCGCTTTATCGCAACCGCTAACGTGGGCGCTTATAGTGCCTGCTGTGCGGGCCTGATTGCGCAAGCAATTTTAATTTGCGAAAAGCATGACCAATGGAAGCTCGGGACGATTCCCCACTGCCCCCTGAACAAGCAGGTTGCCTATGCACGCCTTGTCCGTGAGTACTGCCCCTGTGTCCCGGAGCTGGAGGTCGTTAACTATAGTATTCCAGTGTATGCACTGGCCGACGTCTGGCTTTTGTGGCAGGTGATCCGTGCCTTGGAAATTGGAAGGGGAACCCGTACTTACAAGTGGCGGGTGCTCGGGACCTCTCTTGGGGGGTGCCTTCTCTCCTCTGCCGCATCAGTTGTGCAGGCAATGTTTATACTTAGGCGAAGGTCAAAGGAGGATATGATAGGTGGTGTGATTGAGGTAAGTCGACCGAAGCTACGACCTCCTCGAGGCAATGCGCTCATTTGTTGTAATAGTGTGGCATTGCTGTGATTGCAGCCAACATGCCGATTTTGTTCCCAGCGATATACAACGCAATTCGGGCATATGTCAGGAGCAAGAGAGCATCTCGGTCCCCGTCTCCTATGGTTTTTGTGGCAAGAACTGAGGACTCCGATGATATAGATAAACTTGGTCCTGAACCACGTGGGGATGATACTGATGGTATATCTTTATCCCCCGTGTCTGTCTCCTCCCCAGCAACGTCAGTTGGCGGGTCTGCCAGCTCACTTCTCCCGCGCCAAACATGAGTATCTGTTGTATTCACGATGTAGTGTCAGGCATAGTTGTTATGGCTTGTTACCAAGATTAGATACTCCATTGAATTGACTCCACATGGTGACGGCATAGCCACACCTTGTGTTTTGTGATTGCGGACCTTGGGTCCCATACAGACAGCCCATATGGCTCATGCGCAGTATCCTTCCTTGGCCTCTTAAATGCTGCGCACTGCATTATTCTGCTCTTCATTAGTAGCTCTTATCTTCGTATTTCTCAACACGCCCTCGTCTTTCTATACCCATCGTTTATACAACATGTCGACCTCGCTTGCTGGATGGCATTCTCGCGCAACCCCTTATCCACGTCTGTTCACACCAGAACGGACAGCCCTTCGACTGGCGGTGTTGCGAAATGCTCCAGTGGAACAGGAGGGCTTCACCCTTGCCCTTTTCGATTCACCGGCAAAAATCGCTGTAGATGCAGCGGGTCGGGTTCTCATCGTACAGGATACTGACTTTACCGGTCTCGTTGCTTTGGCGGAGAAGACGAAAGACCTGCCATTGACCGGTAACTTCAGAAATACGTGGGTTATTGCACAACCCATCACTAGCCGCCCTATCGAACGAATCCTGCTTCCCACACTTTCCGTTGGCGGGTCCGGTTACGAGGCGAATTACAAGGAAACTAGTGTGCAGGGTTATGACGGTGTTAAGACCCGTCTGAAGCAACCAGTGGCAGACAACCAGGATCTTCCATCGGTATTGCAGGATCTTGTTGGATTAGTCCTCGAAGCTAGGGAAAACGCGGAGGGAGATAGAGATGATGAGATGATCAGTCGGGTTAAATCTATCCTTGGAGACGTTTTTTGATGTGAGTCCTTTTTATTCTACATTGAGCTTCTGGCATAAGATGATAATGATAGAGCTAATCCAACATACATTCTTGTGATCTTGAAGTGTAAATAACTGTTGTTCGCGCTGTACTCGTACCTGGATGCTGAGTTCGGCTCATCTCTCAGATAACTATTAACATCTCGGCGTTGGGCATGATACAAGGAATACGTTTGAAATGACCTTAAATTGATTGTCCCACTATCTCGTCCAGTTTGTCCACTGCAACCATCCCCCTTTGGGGTATGATAACCTCAAGAGCCTGTTCTCGCTTTTCCTGTACTGAAGATATTGATGGCTTGAGAAAATGTCATCAAGGAATATACGGATGAAGGGACGAGGATCAGCACGGAGATACGCAACCTATTTGCGGCTGTTGCATCGTCAATCTCGGGCAGAAGAATTGACATCCTCTTCGAGACTGGACAATATCGAAGAGGAGGGGACTGATGCTAGTTCTGATGTTCTGCGACTGCGTTACAAAACGCAGAATTGAGATCGGTCAAGCAGAGTGGAAGTCCAGTGGGCATCAGGGACGGCATCTTCCACCGGGGTTAGTGTGCTCAGAATACAGGAGGGTCTTTTATTGACTAGACGGCCCGGTTCGTCCTGGTCCGCGTCATAAAAGAGCCTCCTGTATTCCGAGCACATCGAATAACTTTGTGGCGCTCACAGAGACAATCTCAATCGGTGACTTGAAACAAAACAGCCCCATATTGACCAATTCCTTGTCCTTCCGTGATTTTCCATCCTGGGACAAATCAACTGGGGCAAGTAGTTGTGATTGAAAGGATTAATCCATGGATCCTGTGAGGACTGCAATCATGAGGTGCCTGCGTTAGGTGAACATTCTCAGCCTCAGATTAACTTGAGGCATGATTGTGACCTCCACTTCTTCATTCAATTACGAAAGGTGAGCACCGTAACACACAGTATTTGGGAAGTCGAGGACTGTGCACGAACCACATGGACAAGATAGACACTAGTTAGCCCACAATCACCCGCTGTGTGATCTTCATGGGTTTTGTGCCGCGTGACACGAGCACAGAAGAGATTATGGTGGCTATAATCGATGAGATTCTGTGCCAACCGCCCGGGTGCAGTGTGATATGCTGTACCTGGCCGGATGGTATTCTTTTTGTCAGATGGTCTTGCGGCCTTACTAAGGTTCGACCCCTAGGAGGAAGCATCCATATTTTGGTTCAGTTATTCACTGGATATATGCACTGCGGCTCAGGTTCAAACATGCGTTGAACTTGGACTTAACATATGTGCTCGCTGTACCCGAATCAGCCCAGAAGTGAATGAAATATACATGTTAGATTTGGTATGTTCCTGTGTAATCGATGATCATTGGGGTCACGTTGACACATATGGGCGTCTATCTTCGAGTTCTTCCGCCTTCTCGAATTCACAATGTCTGCCAGCCGCAGTTGATTGCCTTCCTTGCCTCCAATCCTCCACCATGGTCAAGCGACCAAAGTCTCCAGAGCCCGTCGAGGACTCCAAGTTCCTCGCTGTATCTCATCCTTTCCCCCTCAACGCCAACATGGACGTTCCCAACGACTTTAAGGAATTTATGTACTGGCTCGCCAGTATCGTTGGGAAGGACTATGCCCTTGGCGTCTTCTATAAACCTTCCGTGCGTCCCACTCATTTTTCAGTCTCTCTTTACTAGTGCTCATTTTCTTCCGTGGTTCGCCTGTTCAACCTTGGTGATGGACTGTGGATGACTGCGCTGTGCATACTTTTAGGCGCGGGGAATGGTAGTCGCGGAAGTGAGCAAGTCGTTCCAACAGTTCGATAAATTACTCGGCGAGCATCGTTGGGTCGAGTTTCTGCGAAAGTCATCCACGGAAGAAAGAGAGCGGAAGACGAGGGTGTACTACAGCACATATTCAAATAGCCGAGCATTGCAGAAGGATGGTGCGTTTGTTTGGTGCTCTTGCGCATTTTCGGCGGCTAAGGAGCACAGGTTGGAAGTATCTCCTTGCAGAGGACGCACTTTTTGCCGAATTCAGACCCGACAATAGGTGTGGTATATTCTTCGTATCACACAGACGACTATTTATCTAGGCATTGTAGAAAGATCAAGCATCCTTATCCAGCTACGCATTGGTGTGATGTGCCCTATGAGGATCCCACGAACAAAGTGCTTTGTCGACCTCTTCCAGTTGCGACGAAAGCCCCACCGCCCAAAGCACCCGTCCCAGGTGAGCTGATAGAGCAGTAGGTTCAACTTCGCCACTCACAAGCTGCATAGTTCCTGGGTCTAGTAATTGGATCTCCCAGAAAGGCGGCACCGGCAATCTCGGCGACTCATTCGAACAGAAGGGCGGCCCTTCGAAGAAAGGCAACACTCAAACAAAGGGTAAGGGAAAGGGCCCAATAAATCCTGACGCCTGTATGTCATCAGCACTCCCTCTTCCTTTCAACCCACTAAACCGACCTGTCTATAGGGAAGACGCCCATCACCTCGCCGGCTATGTCTAAGTCACCGCCCACACCCGCGACGTCGACAAACGGGAAGTCGGCACGGACTACCCCGTTTGCGTCAGCCACGGTCCCCACTGCCTCGAACACTATTGCCTCTTCACCGCGTTCCGCCAGCCCTGTTTTAGCCACTATCGAAAACGAAGAACTTATCCCACGTATACTTGCTACTCCTCTGCCCGGATTGACCCCACTAGGTTTAGGGGCTCCCTCAGGCTCTGCCTCTGGGAGACCCACAAACCCACGCGGGTCATCCTCCATCACGGTGTTACAGCACCAGTTTGCTGCTACGCCCGTTGCGGGTACTGCCACTAGTCCCAGTTCAGTTGTAGCTGCCGCATCCGGAGGCGGATATGACATTGATAGCGAGGAATGGTCTGAGGGCGACGATGAATGCGATTTCAAGTTTCCGAATGCAGCTTCGGTTGTCGTGGTTGAGGATGGGCCGTCAGCGTCACGTACAGCGAAGGGGAAGGGGAATTCTGCTGCTGGAAATGTAGGCAAGAGTCAGAAAGATGATAGGCCTGATAATTTATGGAGTAAAGTTCCGCAAGGTACGGGGAGGACGTTTAGGAAGCAGATCGATGAGGATGATATTTGCCCTGTGCACGGGGTGATATGCTCCAAGGGGATTTGTAGCGTGATGAAAAAGCAGAGGAGGGAGAAGGAGATAGCGTTGAAGAGAGAGGAGAGGGAGAGGGGGAGAGCAGGTAGGAAGAGGGAGAAGAAGGAGAAGAAGATGGGTGAGAGGGGCCCAATTGGAATTGTGGAAGATGAGGGCGAGGAGGGTGAATTGGAGGAAGTGAACAGCGTCAATGGACCTGCTGCCAGTGCTGCCAGGAGCGTGAGCGGTACTAGTAGCAAGGACAAGGATGAGAATCGGCTCAGCAGTGTTGGAACTCAAAGTAAGATAAAGGGGAACTGGGGTCCGAAAAAAAGTGCGTAGCATTGCTAGATATGGGGTTCCCTACACTCAATTTACACTGAAAATCGTGTAGGACGTAATGCGAAGCAGAGGGGGGATGCCCAAGACGATGTGTCCGAATCTACTGGTGTGAACAGCCCCATGCCAGCCGACGAATCAATCTCCAGTGCATACACCGCATCGCAGAATGGCACACCCTCTTTTGCTTCAGCCATTGCAACTTCTTCTGCTGCTATGGCTTCGACGGCGAAACCGGCTCTGGCGGCGGCGGCGGCAACGTCTACGCCAGGACCAGCGCCATCGTGGGCGTCGGAGTCTGTGTCAGGATCGGTTCTGGCATCGACGAGCCCTATCTCCAATGGGGCTGGTCGAGGTGCCTGGAGAGCCAACGCCAAAGGGAACGCGAAGGAGAAGGGGAGCATAGGCAAGGAGACAAAGGATAAAGGCAAGGCAAATGCAGGCGCGAAGCCGGCCGTTAAGGCTAAGCCGAAGACCTGGGATGAGATGGTGGAGGATGGGGATGACGAGTTGGGATCCGTGATGGAGTTTGCGTGAGTGCATGAGGCGATGGTGATTTGATTTGTCTGAGAGATCCTCACCGAACATTTAAGCCTCAGGAAGGTGACAATCTTTGGCTCCGTTCCGATGTTGAATTGTAAATGTAAACTCATGTGGAATATCATGGATATCATGTGGCAGTAGTTTTTTTTTCTTCTTTCTTTCTTTCTTTCTTTTTTTCCTCCTGGGGTCCAGTTTGGTATTGGATTGCGAACTGTATATTTTGTTTCGTGTATTGTAAGTCAGTAGGCGGGCACGAATTGAAAGAACACACAGATTTTGCGATTGCATAGGGAGCAGAGTTGCTTGTTCACTAACACCTTAGGAGTCCCGGACTTGATACTTGGGGGTTAAGCTATCCTCAAGTCGTCCCATCCCGCCGTCGAGAGCGAGAGTAATCCCTTTTTGAGGGGATCTCCGTAAAGTACTGCTGACTTCACACCGTGCTTCCTGTCTAAGTACTAAGCCGTTGTTCAACACGTCAGCAGATGCACGAAAACGAGGGCCGCAAAATTTCAGCTCGCAACGAAGTACACCAATAATGTCACACTATGGGTGTCGAGGGCATCGCGAACACCACACCAGCGAGCGTGTGGCCGGCCAACAAAATCACTTTCACTTAACAACCGTCATTGCCTCCGGCATTTCTTCGACTGGTCCGTTGCCTTCCGCACAGTCAAAAGACGGGAGGACCCTGCCCAGATCAGAGATGATGGTACTAAGATCATGCAGCGGCACACCACAAGGACGTTGTGGTGCTGGGCGAGGTTCGCAGTCATCCAGTCATGAAAAGGACCGCCGCGAAAGTTGAAGGCGTTACGGGCGAGCACATAGGGATTGTATTGATGCCTTCGGAGGTTGCCAACAGACTCATCACCAGAGAACTAGGCCGCTCTTATCATTCGACTTTCTCGGATCGTGAAAGAATGACCGCAAAGCTCAGGCGTGACTATCGATCCTTTGATATGATGGTGCTACATTACAACAAGCGCAACAACGTTGCCCGCCCAGGAGAGGGTGTCCGGGGTGACAACATAATGATGATTTAACCCACGAAGGACGTCTGCCCTTTCTGTCGTCATATAATACTAGAAGTGTCGACTCAGACCCCAATATTGGCCTTGATTATTCCGAGGGCGGTATCGACTCCGCCGTCTTCCGTTACTGTGGCGCACCCAGTGCTGATCCCACCACCGTCAGCACGATTTCCAACCCTTTCCTCGAGACCAACCTCCACCCCCTTAATGAAGCCGTCGATACCCCTGGGCACGGGACCGGCTCTAGACGATTGAGTTAATGTCAAGCTTAACCTTGATATTGCGTTCGACTTTAAGTTCAGGGGTTGACCCAGGCCGATGTGTTTCGCCCTGTCTCGGTGTACACCTTGACCAGGAACAGGATTGTCGAGTTGAGCATGCCAGGAGGCTCTATTGGTAGCGCAGTGAGTTTCTCCTCATGATTTTGGGTGTTGGTGTCAGCGACTAAACTCAGCATCCCTTCCACTGGCATGGTGTAAGTAGCAAATTCCATGGGCCATCACAATTGCTGATGAGCCATTTTTGATGTCGTCCGCGATGCTGGTAACTCTAGTCATAATTACGTGGACCCTCCAGCGCGATGTTGCCTCTACTGGCGATGCCACCCACAACGTCACCATCCGCTTCAGGACTGATAGTCCTGGCCCTTGGATCCTCCACTAGTAAGTCTGTCCCTACCCATCCTATTTCAGTCACATCAGCTAACTGACGTGTACAGCCACATTGACTGGCATCTTGAAACTGGTTTCGCCATTGTCAACACAACCTCGGATCCTCCCACTCTTTGGGATGAGTGCATACGAGGATTTCCCTGAGCTCCCTGAGGTAGAGACAAAGATGATCCGAAGGTAGGGAGGTAGGAAGTAGTGCAATTATTCTCAATTCAGTTAATTAGATATTCATTTGCACCACGGAATGAACATTAAGCACATAGGCATACAGATATTAGCCTGATATCGGTGAACATTCTGGAATCCCGAAACCCCGACGCCATCCTTCGTACCTGTCTTACTTTTGTTCTAGTGGCCACTGTGTACCCTTGACCTGTACAAACGCAACCAGCCTCCCATGCACATCCCCGGATTCTGAGTCTCGCACCAATGTAACAGCTGGCCCCCGGTGTAACAGGCGCGCTGCTATCGGGCGGGATCAAGCGTCTTTGTGAGGGAGTCTGTCTTGTTCTTTTGTTTGTTTTATTTTTATTTTTATTTTTATTTTTTTCTGGGTTCGCCACTTGGGCAGCAATCTGACGTTGGAGCTCGCTCCATCCAGGCAATGCCATCCGGAGAGGACATCGTCGACCTATCATTGTGTTTGCGAACTGGCTTTACGCCAAATACACCCTGGTGAGTTTCCTCAGCACCAGCATCTAACATTTGTACCTCCAGGAGCCGTCGAAATGGACAAAGGACAAATGACCCCCCCGTGTGTGTCGAAGTGATGGCAAGAATGATGTTGATGCAGAAGAACTTCTCGAATGCCCTTGGCGACTATGTCAACGGATGGAAATACAAACTGAGGAGATTGCTCGCTTGTTTAATCGTTTGGGTGCATTTCTCTCGCATTCAATCACTGGCTACACCAAGACGGGACATTAACGAGTTCATGACAGGTCAACTACTCTCTCAATCACGGTGAATTCATGTGCGGATGAGTTACAGCCTTCCAAGATGCCGCAAGTAATCCCAGAAGTCGTCGGGGCGAGTAAAACTGAGAAGCTAACCGCCCGCTGAACATTAGATAGCGAGCAGGAGAGGCGCACACTGACGGGGTCAGATACAACAAGAAAAAATGATACAGCACAATCAAAAAACATCAAGTCAAGAAATAACGGATGTCCTCGGATGCAGTAAATGAGCGTACGCGAGAATAATGCAGATTGCAAAGTCAGTCCAAAGTCCAAAACTAGGATAAGAGATCATGCGTCTATGCCTACCACAGATCCACAAATCAAACCTCAAATGTCTCCCAGGCCTCAACGAGTCCATCCGCGAACTTGCTCACCACTACCCAAGTAGGAAGGAACGACAACGCTTCTTCCAACGCAGGGATTTTCGCAGTCCTGAACCCGCCTTTCTTCGGATCATCTCCCTGTCCAGGCACACCCGCACTGGCACTGGCATATTCCGCCCACTCACACGCCACGCGTCCTCTCAGACCCTCACCAAGTCCCATGTAATCCCTCCATTCAACATTGACGATGAACGTCTTGTCCCATGTGCGGCTCCACAGCCGAACCTCACTGACACCGCCTTCATCGATAGCATATCGGGGTTGCATACCCGAGACGGATCCAGAGACGGTATACTTAACGATGGGTCGGTTGTCAAAGTAGATCCTACAATTACGTGTATTCTTGCCACGGACTGCGATTTCAGCGGTGGTAAGCGAAGTGCGGGTTACTTCAGCACGGAAGAAGTCACGCTGGTCGAGGGTCCCGGCGAGCGAGTCTTCGTGTTTCGAAGGTGACTTGGGAGCAGCACCAGGTTGAGGAAGCATGTCGTATCCACTGCGCCAGGTACAGCCCTGAAGCCCAGACTTGACAGTACTCTTGTAACAGTCGACCTGCTTTCCCTGGGCACTAGGTAGCTTGGGGATAATAGCATCTCTCAGATACTCTGGTGCTCCATACAGCGAGGTTGTGACCTCCCCAATGACACCAGAGCGAATCGCACCGCTTTGATCAAGCCCGTCCCCTGGGATGATGGCAGTATTGTTAGGGTACAGTCGCACAGATCTGACAGCGCCTTGGAGTTGAACATTTTGTTGGAAATAGATCTTGAGTGGAGTCTCGGCGTCAAATGGGAATGCCCAAAGTGTGCCCCAAAGTGCGAAGAGCACGGCGAGCAGCAATAAGATCCAGCCAACTCCTTTGTAGAGTTTGAAACTGAAAGGGGCAAGGGGAAGGACGAGGAGGAAACCAACGAGGGAAGCGGACGCATATACTGCAACGCAACGTTTAGACTTAGGCAACAAGAACAACAATCTGAATCACTTACCAAGGGCTTTGCTGTTCCCATCCGCCAGAGTTTGACTGGTAGCATCAAGGAGTATGTTTGCGATGTGTGCTGCCATAATGACGGGAGCAGGCACGACAAGGAAGAACTGGAGTAACCACCATCCCATCGCACTATCGCCATCCCCACACGCCTTATGTCTGTCACGGTCGCTACCGTGCCCAGTGTACAACCCTTGGGCCCCACTATGTTCGTTGTCTTGATCGTGGCCCATCAGTGGTGTCCGCTCCGAAGGCGGATGATGATGCTCTCGAGAACTGGACTGCGAACGGCGGCGAGGGGAATGGGAGGGAGTACGGGAACGGGAACTCGACCGAGATCTGGATCGTGAATGAATCCTGACTTTATTCTGGAAGCCAAACAGAGTCTCGAGCGATGCAAGGGTACACGCGAGCCATACGCCAACACTCCAGTAGGTAAGGAGATAAAGGCCACCAACCTGGGCCTTGCCAATCGCAATGGTCGATAGTAGGAGAAGAATCCAGGAGAGCGTGTACGACTGGAGGAGGACAGTCTCCTTCTGCTTCTCAGCTGATACTTCTGCTTCATCGTCTGATTCGGAGGGCGGGAGGTCAAATGTGATGGTAGAGGTGAAGGTGACATAGCTGACGACTGTGAGACAGAAGAGGACGATATATGGGTTAGAGTAGATGATCTAAGAAGCAGTTTAAAGAATGCCACCCGGCCGAAAGAGTCACGACGTACGTATGGGTTACTCTTCACAAAAATGAGGATAAGAAGAGCCTGAACACCGATCGTCACGATGATAGCGACCCAGAATTTAGCCCATCGCCACATTAATCGGAAATCAGTGAAGATGCGAGTGAACAAAGATTGTTGATGACGATGTTGTTGTTGTTGACCTTGACGACGCTTACGAGTGGCTTTGATGACGGCCTCAACAAAGAGAAGGCCAGCGAGGATGATAGGGCTGAGTATGAGGAAGAGGATATTGAAGATATACAGCGATTCCATTGTGAACAAAACGAGCCTAGCCGCAAATACTATGGGAAAATGAATTATCACGAGTAAGATATGGAGCTGGTGACTCACGATCAAAATAGACGGCAGGTACGTATCTGTCTGGATCATGAATCTTGGGATCATTCAAGAGAGCGTTGCCAGCCCCCCTTGCAGCTTCCATCATTGACCAAAGACTCTTTTCCTGACCAGTGGTGTACGGCACAGCGTCGAGTTTGGTGTGGTACTTGCTCCGACCCTTGTAAAAGGCGAGGTCAAGACCTTGCATGTGAGCACCCTCAGTGTAAACCGAATAGTCCGTCCCTGAGCGAACAGCACCACGCTTAAAGGCATCGGCAGACAGCACATTCGCATGAGGTCGAGGCACGTGTCTGCTTCTGAAAGCACGCAGAACAGCAGCCGAGGTCGCGCGGAAGAGGATGGGACGACTGGGATAGCCTGAGAATGATAGACGTCACAAAGATGTGTTACTTACCCTCCAGCAGCAGCACCCTCGAGATTGAGGAATGAGTCAGGGATCCTGGACCACGGATGTTGCAGGAACCTAAGAACTTGTTTAGAAGAAAGGACCATTGAGATGTATTGCGGCGTACGCATGAGCACCGTTGAGCCAATCCTCTTCACCATTATTTATATTGAAGATTGCAGTACGTCTGGCACGATTCTTGGCATAGTACTCGACGAGTTGGAGAAGGGTAACGACGCCCATGCCGTCGTCAGTAGCTCCGGGTGCCGTGGACACGGAATCATAGTGGGCGGAAAACAGGACACCGCCTCTATCCCAGTATCGGGGATCTGTGCCGTCTATCTTGACGAGAATGTTGGTTCCCTCAAAGTAGACACCGTAGGGTCTGGAAGCCCAGGAGCCGTTGGACCTTAGGTCATCAAATACCTTGACATGTGGGTACTTGGTAGAAATGGAATGAACTCTGTCGAGGATATACTTGCGGACGTGGTCGTTGGCGTGAGAGTTGTAGGGATGTGGCCTTGCTGCGACCTGTGCAGAGTGAGAGTCGCTCCCGGCCCATAAACCGGACGTACGTGATGAAGGTCATTGTATGCGACTTGAAGGTTTAAACCGCCTTGGTCCTTGGGAACATCTGGTAGAACATCGGTCCAGAATACAAGGAAGAGAATGAGGAGGTAGGAAAGAAGAGCAACTGTGGTGACTGGGAGATTGTGGAAGGCAAGGACCCCCAGTCGCATCGCCGGGTACAATGGGGACAATGGGGAACAAGGAAGAGCAGTAATGAATTCAGCAACGTGCCAAGCGCCTGTCATAGCTAACTCTCCCACACGTGATCAGTCTCTTATAACATATTGCAAATGTCATTACATCCTGCAGGTCCATCATTAACCAAGTGCCCCAGTCTGAAGGCTGCACCGCCATTTGAAAGCAGCAGCCGTATCAAGACCGAAAAACAAACTACAAGAAAGCCACAAAGACCGGATGCCCTGAGTCTCATCGCCCACCTCGATCTTATCCAAAGCCTGGATTGGGACCCCGTGTGGAAACTTGGAGGAGCTAGTAGAGTTTCTTGCAAGAAACACCTGGCAACTCATTCGTCCACGCCTTCTGTTCCTAGTCACGTCACCCGTATCAAGGGGTGAAAGGATGGCCTGAGTGAACAATGTAGTAATACTCTCATGGGGAATGTTGTTGACTGGAGGCAGACCGGAGGCGGTAACCATCAAGTTCTTGTTCTGTGCGAGTACAGCTCGCCCTCCCGAGACCTTGATGCGTGAGTCACATAGCAGAATGGTGGAAAGGGGGATATCCACCGGGAGGAAAGTAAATCGGATGAGTTAAGGCTCAGGCCAGAAGGGTGGAAGAGTGTGGGTAGGTTATCCAAGTTTATGGTCGGTCGTCTCTCTTTCTTTGGATGAAAAGGGAATGTCTCATTGCTTCCTATGACGAGGAACGCGGAACGCGTGTCAGGTTGCGTCTCTGTGCGTCGATAGAGAGGAACTATTCCTGTCATGACTTGAGAGAAAGCTCTTGTAAGCTTTACACGAAGGCTCATCTCCAGCATACAGCGTCTTTGGATCCGGCTTATTCCAAAATTCTCGTGTCTGATCATCAATGATCCACCCGGTTGCACCTTCGCTTGTTCCCATCTCGGGAACCCTCCACTCGCGGGAATAGTCAAACCGAACGACATCGGTCGCATACTCTACGTTTCCGATCACTTCACTCCCAATAGATCGTTCGTCAGGCGAGGGCATCATCCAATGTGGTTCCATAGTATACTTGAAAACAGAAAACCTCATGGTGCTCGATGAGGGCGAAAAAGCACGCCCGCTTCTTTCCCAGAAACCTTGGTTGTGACCCGTTTGCGACAAGTTCAGGTAACGAAGGTCGGCTATTAGTATCGGCACCTCGACTACCGTTTTCACCCGCGACAGCGAGAGTGTGCCTGGGGCAAAAATTTTGAACATGGACATGACAAAGTATCATAGCCTGTCCGTACCCCCCAGATGTAAGCCACGAGACCGCAATCCGCGACGCCCGGGACCAAAGGCCAAGTCCTGGCATGTTGCAGAGGCGACTCAATACTGAATGCGAATGAGACTACATCGGAGAGCAGGTATACGGCGATGGTTTGGCCAGAGAAGGACCATCCCGGTGAAGCCGCCAGTAACTTCCGCGGATGAGAAGGGGATATTGACAAGGATTAGGCTCCTTGTGCGAGGAAGAAGAAAACTCCCTCAGCGACGACCAATGCAGGGAGATGCACAACAAGCATGCCGACCTTGAGCTGGCCACAACTTTGAGGTTCATGGTGTTCTTCTTTGCAGACCCTGTAAAGGGTGGAGAGTTCAATACTCCGGTGTAAAAATGCGTCATAACTTCAATTACTCATGCTCTATACCTTTGTCCGTGAATAGATTCTAGTATGAAGGGAAGTATCTACCAAAAATGGTAATAGAATTTGTTGAGCACAAGCATGATCATGGCAATAGAGAAGAGGGAGATCGTGAAAATTAACAGCCCACGGCTAGTTGTAAGAGCTGGTTGATTCTCCAGAAGGAATTATCCACAGAGGTGACGAAAGTTTTCTTGGGCGCATCATCATCACAGTCGTCCCGATCATAGGAGACGAAGCCCTGTGCACCGAGGTTGACGAATGAGTTGAGAGTCCGCTGTATGTTCGCTATGAGAAGTACCCCAACATCGAAAGGTTTCTCTGGAGTTTTGTCAAAGTTCAATGAAGTGTCGTTAAAAAAAACCCGGGCAGCGAAATCGCCGATCTTCATTGACACCGTTTCGAGCGCGCGCACCAAACTGAGCGCAAGGGCTGCATCTGCTACGCTTGGTGTTATATTCCTAACCTCTGGGAGGTTGCTGAGAGACGATGAAGTGGATAAGAGCGTTAGGCTAAAACTTGACTGGGATAACAACATCCGTCCGTCAAGGATACGAGCTTGTGGATCGCAAAGAAGAAGGATGGCGAGGGTTGATTCACACTTCTCGGACAGCGGGCACTAAGGGAGTATGGTGTCGAAGCAACGGTAAAGATCCCAGGGGTGGACTACTTCTCTTATAGCTTAGTGGACTAATATCCTATGCTCATGCTTATTATAGCTGACAACAGGTTCGTACGTTGCTTTTTTCGTAGCATCTTTGATAGAGGATGTTCTCAAATCTTCAGCGGTCTAATCGCCTTGGGCTGCACCCTCGCCAATGTCAACTTGTAAACGTAGATACGCTTATGTGTACCTATGAGTCCCCGAAAGGTTTGCAGTGAATGAATATACGCTTCTGTTTGACGACGTTAATGTATCTGTCCTTAAGCCCCCATTCGAGAGCTTATTGTCGGACGCTGGGATAGACTGCAAAGGAGTCCCATTCAGCATAATAGAGTAAACCACAACCGACATGCGTACAGATTCCGATCTTCACACGTTTACAATATAAATTGAATCCCCGCACTATTTCCTCGCGGTCGATTTTCAGTGAAACCAAGTACAGGAGGAACATCCAGTCACCTGGAGAAACAAGGCGAGCAACATTGCAATCGTCACTGTAACCAAAGACATCTTTCCGTGTGCAAGGGCCCCAAATGAGGTTGATTGCGCGTCGTACACTAGTCAACCTCCTGGAGGAAAATCACCTCATGCCCATTGACACTGCAACCGTAGATCCCATCATGTAAACTCGGAGGCACGGTTGCTTCTTTAATTCACCGAGAGTAGGCCATGGTAAACACTTGCGGCAACAAACCATTTATACATGACACATTGTTCCTGGAATCCTGGCTGACACACTTTGAGTCACCAGGTCTCCAACTTGGATCCAGTTACCACTCTAAGCTCTGACAGGTACCTTAATCATCATGTACCACAAATTGCAGTTGTCATATATATCTGAGCATCGGTGCCAACTCCAGAACTCGACCACTCCCGTACTTCCGGCTTTTAGCAGCGTCGCGCCACTTGCATGGTTCGACATCGACACCCGACTTTGTATCACTTTTTGAAGCTCAAAAAGCGGAAAGATCCTGCGCACCTCATCTCTCACCATTCATCAGGCATGGTCAGTTGCGACAAACACGTTTCACTGGGACCTGTCTGGTGAACGAAATAAGTTTAGAACCAAGAGGTTCCCCTGGCACTGATGACGGTGATGGGATCACAGGTCACTAAGGTTATGAAATGCCGTTTTTAAGCAAGCACACAAGTGAATAAGTCAGTTTGCTAGGCTATGAGCCGATTTGTTCAAGCAATTTACTTTACAGCTAGCGGCTTGTATGACGTAGCCGCCAGCCAAAGGCCGGCTGCTATATCTGAGCTAGAAGAGTTCATGCTGGACAGCGAAGGCCAGTGATGTATCCAACAGTGATATGGAGAAGACCAGCCAAGGCCAGGTCGCTGGCCTGAATGTTTGTCACGATGTTAGCTGATTGATAGATAGACCATTTGCGCATAACATACCAATTGGACACTGTTGCAGCACTGGGGATGGCAGTAGTGATAGTAACAGCAGGGAGAGCGAGAGCGAAGACTGCGGAAAAGCGCATAATGTAGAAGAGGCTTTATCGACATAGTACTGATGATTCGAGTCTACTTTGTTCCCTGCCTCCTTCCTGGTTTTTATACCGTGCTGACTGTGTTTTTTTGCTGGATACATTTCATTGTTTCGTCATTTATTTACCGTCCTTTTCCTGGACTTCAACATGTGGTATTACGCAACATTTCCTTGTGATCATAGGATTATGTCGCAGGACTTGACCCTCGACAGACTTCGGTTTTGTGACACCCAGTCAGTGGAGCGACGTGAAGAATACTGGCATACCCCATCCTTTGATTTTATCCTAACAAACAAGGTTTATTTGCAGATGGAAGTGTATGTTGTAGCTTCCTCTCCCCCACTCCACAACCTCTTACTACCCAAAGGCTGCAGCAGCTGCAACAGCCTATGGCTGGTGGTGATTCGATCCGACACCCATTCTAGTATTGTCTGTGAATGCCCTTACAGATGGGCCTGCTGTCTGAAAAGAAATCACTGCAGTGTTCACAAGACTCTGGTGATGTTCCGATGCGCATAGGGACTCCGACACCTTCTCGTTTATGACGGAACTAGTCTACGCGGCTGATGCGGTAAAGACTGAGGTGTAACAAGTACTTTTTCCTGGTAACTCTTCGACCACGTTGAGTCTGCTGAGTGCTCAATATGGAGATTCATGCGGTAGAGAACTTCTGAGGCCTTGGAGCTATATCTTGAGGACTCATGGATCTACAATGCCACAGACGTATACTCAAAGGTTATCAGAGAAGGACTTCCAGTGGGGAGAATCGCTTACTTTTGCCGTGCATCCCAATCTCCAACTATTTGGGGATATGATCCTTCGCCGGGTGCGATTTCTGTTCCTGGTCAAGTAGCTCAAGGTTTGTTCGGGTTTCTTGTTTTCTGCTTCACCCTTCCTGCTCTGATACGCTCCTAGCTCAGTCCTTCCTGATGAATGGATGACTAATTTCTTGATCATCTCTGAAAGATCCGATGAGCGAACATATCAGATTCATCAAACTGCTTGCGAGGGTTATCACTAACGAGCAAGGTCTCTGCGCTATCAAGGTAGAGGTAGGTGGGTCTATGCATTTACCTAGCGAACAAAGTCTACCAACGAGTAGTGGGTACAATGTAAAACTAAGTCACGGCAGCGTTAGGATTCACCAATGTAGGAGTAGACGACTGAGATGGGTCTACGCGGAACAGGTGTGCATGATATTCTGGCTATCGCTCTCTGTACATCAGGCCGAACTTGGACATGATCCACTGGTGACTCGCCGTGCCCTATCCTCTCAGCGGTCACTACCGTTGATGAATGATAATAGCGATTATTTCCGTCTCTTCTGTGAGATGGTATTCAGAAAATGATCTTGTCCTCGCTGTGCCCGTATTTGTCAATTGCCCTGGCTTGAAACATATTTTCCTGGCCATTTGTTAAGAGTAAGTGATATCGTAACCTTCGTGAATCCTCCATGCCATCTCCAAGTAGTCCAAGCCTGCAGCTATTTCAGACTCTCAGCTGTGATGTGTGGCTGGAGATCATTAAATACTTCCGCCTTGATCATCGCGATGTAATCGAGTCTACGCATCAAATTAAGAGGGAAACACTCCGTTCGTTGGCTCTTACGTCTCGCCAACTGACGGAGCTGGCGCTTTCGGAGCTGTGGAGGTCGATATGGAATCTTGAGCATGTCTGTGGCCATCTTGAGAATGAAACGCGACCCAAGATATCTAAAAGTTGCAAGCCATGGGCATGATTCTTCTTATTCCTAACCTGTCATCACTGATTTTTCCCGGAAAGTGCTGCTAGAACCGCTGGAGCCTCAGCTCCGTGAACGCCTCCTTGCGAAGCTGTAATACACACGCAAACTGTTTGTCTCCGCCGCCGGCGAGTTTGAATGCAATCTCTGGCCCTTTCTGCTGACGGCAATCGCAGTCCCTTATCTCTTTCCAAACCTCAAGGTCCTCGTTATTTCATGGGATGGGGTATCAATTGTGCATAGTTCATGGTTATCTCTCTTTGTATCACCTTCTGGAAGGCCGCCGTCGGGAGTGATGTCAGGCCGGCCTCACTAGTAGAGAACGAGAGGGAACGAGAGGATTGCAGTGAACTTGAGCGTGTATTC
>JAEUWK010001181.1:0-10041 GCA_018524425.1 Podaxis sp. AQ795752 | reverse complement strand
CTGTAGGACGTTACCTAGGTATGTGTGCTACGTTTTGTATTGCAGTCCCCTCTCTAGGGATCGTTCGGATCAGTGGCTGTACCATCGCCCTCCCCTTTCCACGTTGTCTGTATTAGGCGTAGTCTTACACACTTCGATATTGTTATGCACGCACTATCGTCTGCCTTTGTTTAGTAGTGTTTACGTAGGCCAGTCTGTGCGCAGACCGTTTGTGTTTATATAGGTGCGGGTCTGGGAACTACGGTTCCCCACCCAAATATCAACTTGGTTCCGGGCATCTTACTCCCCTTACATAGATCTCCTCCTAATGCCACTCAGTCCAGCAATTGTCTGAACTTGTCTGGAAATGCTCCAAAGTCTTCTCTAGGTAACAAACTTGGCCTAAATGGCAAGCTCACCTCCCAAGAATGCCAATAACACCTTGACAACAACCTTTGCATGTTCTGTGGCGATGCCAACCATTGGGTAAACAACTGCCCATGCAAGACACCTGGGTCTGGTCCTTCACTGGGTCTGTCTGCCTCCAACCAGAAAGCTAAGGGTTATCAGGCCCAAGCCCAAGCTGAGGCTTTGGTAAAGAACCCCTTTCCTTTAAATCTCCCAGTGGGTTTGAAAAATAGAGGGCAGTCCTTAGGACTCTGCACAGACTGGGGACTGTATTGAACTTGTCTGTGCTACAGAAAGTTTCTGACTCAACATGTCTGCTCTTTCCAACCCTCATGCTCTTCACATTCCCCTTTCCTCTCCATTTTTTGTCCTTTTGTCCACCTCTGATCCACCTTCATCCATTGGGACTGTGACTGCCTTGGTGGATAGTGGTTCTACCCATTGTTTCATTGACTCTTCCCTCATTCATGATTGCTTAATCCCTACATTCCATGTTGCTCCTATAGAACTCCAACTTTTTGATAGCTCCTCAAACTCATATATTACTGAACTAGCAAAAATCCATGTTACATTTCCTACTGGTGAATTGATGACTTTGGACTTCTATGTCACTCAGTTGGACTCATCTTGTTCTGTGGTTCTCAGTTGCAACTGGCTCACCCACTACAATATGTTGATTGACTGGGTCTTGAACAGTATATCATTCCAGTCATGACAAGTCACTCCAACCCCTGCTCTGACCCTTCACACCACACTCTCTGCCACCTATCTGGTCCACCTGGATCTGCCTTCCTCTGCTTCTGATCTGGCCCCTGCATCTGTTCCCTCCACCTCCTCTGGTTCACCTCCATTCTGTCCTCACATCAGTCTGATTGGCACTGCACCTTTTCTGTGTGCATCATGCCTTCCTGGTTCAGTTTCCTTCACTTTCAACATCCATCCTCCCTCCACCTCTGCTGGGTCTGCTTAGCCCTCTGAGCCTGTCAACTTATCAAATGTTTCCTCAGATTATCATGAATTTGCTGATGTCTTCAGCAAGGTCTGTACAGATACATTGCCTCCACATCATCTGTATGACCTTAAAATCAATCTGGAAGAAGGTGCTAGTCCTCCTATTGGGACCATTTACTTTCTATTCCAGGTTGAGCTGAAAGTATTAAGGGAATTTATTGATGAACACTTGTCCATCAGCTTCATTTGTCTGTCAACCTTTCCACATGGTGCTCTGGTCCTCTTCATCTGCAAGAAAGATGGTTCTCTCTATCTTTGCATTGACTTCTGTAGGCTTAACAATATTACTAAGAAAGACCATTATTCCCTTTCCCTGATTTCTAACCTTCTTGATTCTCCTTGCAAAGCTTGCATCTATACCAAGATAGACCTCTGTCATGTCTATCATTTTGTCTGGATAGCTGAGAGAGACAAGTGGAAAACTACCTTCTGGACCTGCTATGGGTTCTTCAAATGGATGGTAATGCCATTTGGACTTACTAATGCCCTAGCAACCTTCCAGTGCATCATGAATGACATCTTTGGTAATCTATTAGATGTATGCATTGCTGTCTACCTTGATGATATACCAATCTACTCAGATGATATCTCCCAACATAAACAACACATCCAGGAAGTCTTCCATTGGCTTCACAAGTATGGCTTATATGCATGAGCAGACAAGTATGAGTTCCATTTGGAATCAGTTGAATACCTTGGTTATATCTTGTCCCCAGACAGTCTCAAGATGTCTGAAGACAAAGTCAAGATTATCCAAGACTGGCCCAAGTCAAAGAAGGTCAAGGACATTCAGTCCTTCCTAGGTTTTGCTAACTTCTACCACTGCCTCATTCATGGCTATTCTGACATTGTAGTTTTCTTGACCTGTCTCACCTGCAAGGGTGCTCCCTGGAACTTCACAGCAGAATGTCATGAAGCATTTGAAACACTCAAGAAGGCTTTTACTATGGCTCTGGTCTTGACTTACTGGATTCCAGATTCTCAGATTATCATTAGGACAGACATGTCAGATTATGCCCTGGCTGCTATTCTCTCCATCATCACTCCTGATGGTAATATTCACCCTGTTGTTTTTCATTCCCATACTTTCAATATGTCCAAGTCTAACTATGACACTTACAACAAGAAACTTCTAGCTATCTTTAAGGCTTTCTGCATCTGGTGATGCTATCTTGAAGGCTCTGCCTTACCCATTGATCCTGTCACTGACCACAAGAACCTTGAGTATTTCTTTACTATGAAAGTTCTGACCCATTGCCAGGCTCATTGGTTGGAGTACTTGTCACAGTTCAATCTTGTCATCCACTTCTGCCCCAGATGTCTTGGGACAAAACTGGATGCTTTGACTGGACAATAGGATGTCTATCCTAAAGGGGGGAACAATGGCTACACCATGGTAAATTCTCATAACTTTAGACCTGTCTTCACTCAAGAGCAACTTGTGGCCTCTGTCTGGGCTACCTCCCTCTTTTCCCCTTCCCTCCAAGTGGCCATGGTCCTTGACTACAAACAGCTCCATCTTGATATTCTTTCTGTCCTTTCTTCTGATCCTCTTGCTGCTAAGCACATCTCTAACCCCCAAGGTCACTGGTCTGTGGATTTGGATGGTTTCCTCTGCCTTGACAACCACATTTTTATTTTCTGACTCCAATGACTTCCACTTGCAAGTCCTTCAGTATAAGCATGACTATATGCTTTCTGGATATTTTGGTCAAAACAACACCCTAAAGTTGGTCTGCCATGACTACACCTGGCTGAACATCTACTTCTTCATCAAGGATTTCTGCAAAAAGCTGTATAACATGTATGAAGAGCAAGTCACTGCATCATTGGCCATATGTAAACCTCAAGCAACTCCCTATCCTAGATCACCCTTGGCATTCCATCTCTATGGACTTCATTGAGAAGCTTCCCAAGTCCTCCAGCTTTGACACCATCCTCATAATAGTCAACCATCTTACTAAGCAAAGCATTTTCATTCTGATGCACAACACCATCATCTCTACCAAACTCACCCACCTATTTATCCTCCATGTGTTTTCAAAGCATGGTGTCCTCTCTCATGTCATGTCCAATCACAGCTCTGAATTCATCTTATACTTCTTCTAGTCCTTGGGCAAGGCCCTAGACATGAAGTTGCATTTCACATCCAGGTATCATCCAGAAGGTGATGGACAGATGGAGCAGACCAACCAGATGCTTGAACAATACCTCTGAGTATACTGTAACTATCAGCAGGACAATTAGGCTGACTTGCTTTTTATTGCAAAGTTCACCTACAACAATGCTCCCAATGCTACCACAGGTGTCTCTCCATTCTTTGCTAACAAGGGTTACTACCCTGCCATCTCAGTCCATCCTGAACAAGATCTTATGTCTACCTGGGCCTGAGACTTTGTGGTCAACTGTGATGACTTACATTCTGCCCTTAAGACTGAAATTGCTTGAGCCCAGAAGCATTATCAGGTGTCCACTGATGTCTGCCATCAGTCTGCTCCAGACTTCAAGATTAGCAACAAAGTCTTCATCAAAGCCCAGTTCTTCTAGACCACTAGGCCTTCAAAGAAATTATTGGAGAAGTTCCTAGGCCCATACAAGATCATTGCTCAAGCTGGCTCCCATTCCTTCATCCTTTGACTCCCTGACTCTATGTATGCCATTCACCCTGTCTTCCACATTTCCATGCTCAAGCCTTCTGCTCCCAACATATCCCAACCATGTCCCTCTACCTCCACCTCTGGTCATCATCAATGATGAGCCTGAGTATGAGATCAAGTGGATTGTAGACTCCAAGATTGACTAGTGCTACCAGACATGCCTACTCCTATATAAAGTCATTTGGGCCAGTTACAAAGGCACAGATGAAGGATTTAATTGGCTAACAGCTAAGAAACTCAAACACACTTAAGAGTTAGTAGCTGACTTCTATGCCAGCTATCCTGACAAGCCTGGTCCTCTGTTTTCTCTCTGATTTCTCTTATCTTATTCCCTGCCTTGGTTTCTGATCTTATCATCCTTCTCCACTGGAAGTGTCATACTCAAGAAAATTTATTATGAAATGTCCAAAAAAAATTTTTTTTTTCTATGTACAAGGGGAGGTAAACCTACTACTCCTCTGCTCTCCTGCCTTTGGACTTCTTCTCTCCCTCTTCCTCATCTTCTTTTTCCTCCTCCAACTTTTCTGGGCTGCCCTCACTCCTGGTTGCCTCCTCTGCTACCTCTTCCTCTGCTCTCTCTGGTGCTACTAACTGCATCTCTGCTTTCTGCTTTATGTCCATGTCCTGGACATCCCAATTTCCTCCTGAGGCTCTACCACCACTTCACCTGATCCCTCCACCTTATCTGTTTTCTGCACCTATGGGACATCTGCCTCCAAGATCCCAAAGCTCATCCTCAAAAGGGCATTTGTCTTCTCCTAGACATGCTGGAGGGTGGCAATCTCTGTAGCTAGGGCTCAAATGGCCTCTATAGGGGTCTCAGCCAAGTTTGTAAATAAAGTGACCTGCTTTTTGCTTAGTGAGCCATAATGGGAAACCTATCATATTTGTGGGTTAGTTTACTACCAACCCCATCCTCCACATAGGCACTTACTATACCTTAGAGTACTCCCATAATCCCTACTTCAGACTCAGTGATATCCTTACCCATTCAAGTGAATAGGTTTAGGATATGTGGGATTGGGTGCTGAGGCCCATGCAGGTTTCAGTCTGTATCCTCCTCAGCATAGAAGGGCTGGCACTAGGACTTTTTCTGATGGCACCTGGTACAAGAGTAGATTTGCTCCTCTGTGGAAAGGTCAATAAAGTTCCAGTAGGCAAGCAATCAGATTCAGTACTTACTCTCATAGGGGAGGCATTTCACCTCCATCTGATAGCAGTGGTGGCATCTGTTCTACTGCCCCCCCCCCCCTCCTCCCTCCATTTTCATGGGAAGGCACTTGCAAGACCCTGCTGGATGGTCTACAATTTGGACCTCCAAGTCCAAGTCTACCTCCACCTCTACAGCTTTTGCCTTCCCCTTGGCTACTCTCTGTGCCTCTGCCTCTGCCTTTGCCTTTTTGCTTTCTTCCTCTCTCTATCTCTCCTTCTCCTCTCTCTGCCTCTGCTCTGCCTCCTCCTTCTCCTCTCTCTTCCTTTTCTCCTCCTCTTCCAGCCACCTCTGCTCCTTCTCTGCCTTTCTCAACTTCTTCCTCTCCCTTTGCTCTGCCTTCTCTGTCTCCATCTCCTCTGACCTTCTATATTTCTAGCTGGGCCCCACATCTGTTGTTAGGTTGTCCAAGGTGGATTGTTGATGGCCTTGCTGCCATTGCTCATAGAAGGTGGCAAATGCTGCCATCACCAAAGGGTCAAAAGTCAGGGTGGTGCTAGGGGCTTGGTTTTTTTAGAGGAACATAGCTGGGCAAGTAAGGATGAAGTTCACTATCTGCCAGTGCCCTTTTTGTAACCAACAGAGAGAGTTCAGGGCAGGTGTCTAGTCCATCCTAGGGCCTTGGGGAAATACTGTTATGCCTTGGAGGCTCAGCCCTAAGGGGGAAATACTGTTACAGACTTCACTTTGTGCCCATTAAGGTCTTAGGGCCTTGGTTACAATGTAGATTCTGTGGATTCTATTCAGTTTGACTCTGTTCTGTCTCTGTCAGGCACTATCTCTCTGGAAATGCTGTTCTCCATACCCTCCCATTCATCACTTTTAAGTGCATAATTTGATGTGCTTGCAAGATAGCAACAAATATAAAGTGCTTTATCTAAATGTTCCTCAGAGGGGTTTACAGCAAACTGTGAAAGCTTAGTGATAGCATAGGCAATATCAGGTCTTGTACCTAATATAATATAAAGTAGTGATCCAATAACTGATTAGAAGCATGAATGGAGACTAGGACTTGATTAACCTTTGTTTGGCAAAGACTTATGGCCAGAAGACAAAGGTGTAGAGACTGGTTTAGTATTAGTCATACCAAACCATTGTAGTACCTTCTATAGATAAGACATTTGGTCAAAAAACATGACCTTGCCTTTGTGCTGGATACACATATGGAGAAACTCCTTTGGTTCTCCAAGGTCACAGCACTCAAAGTACTCCATGAATTTTGCTTTAATCTCAGTCACAAGTTTCTTGTTTGGATTAAAAAATAGTGCATTATCAATATAGACAACTACAAGGATAATATTAGTATATTTGTCCTTGAACATAACTATGCCGGCATCTGAGAACAAGCATATGAAGCCTAACTTTATCATAGACAAAGAAAGCTTTTTCCACCAGGCAACTCACATCACATCATCTTGCTTAATCTGGGTTTGTTGTGCTAGCTACTTCATTCACATTGCTATATCTGACTTTATCTTGCCACTCAGCATATGCATGAAGGTGCCTCCTATTCTTTAGTTTACCACCATGTTGTCTGCTGTAAACTCTGCTGCTGCAGGGTCCAACCAAGTGTTTTGCACCTGCTGAATTTGCAACTATGGTACTTTTGTGCACCCATGAATGAAGGAATGTGATGAGGAGCTTGATTGCAAAGAAAAAGGTCTACCTAGCTGGTGAAAGAGGAAAGGAAAGGGAAAAGGTGATGTTCTTAACAGCATAGTGTGTTTATAAAGTTTATTGTATTGTTACTTGTCAGGATGTTACTCACACACAGTGAACATCATGTGACAGCAGGAAGGACAAGTTGTACATGTGCTGACTCTATCTAGAACTGATACCATACAATCTATGGTGACTGTTCCTGATGATGGTGAGTGCAATGGTAATTGCAATTTCATCATTGCTTAACATGCTCATATACTTGTCCAGTGCCTCTGCCCCTTGCTGATGGCAGCCCAATGCATATGCCCAATGATGATGATAAACCAATATATGGACCCTATGATAAAAATGACTACCCAATGCATCCAGCTCTGCAGCTACTGTCCAATTTTGTTAATAATGTATTATTACCACAACCCTTCTTTGACAACAATGTCACTGTAACCCCACCCTCTAATTCCAATTTTATGACTCCCCCATCTTCTAGAAATGAGGAACACCCTATACCTCTACCTAAGACTAATGACAATCCCTCTGTTTTGGAAAGTACTATCAGTTCCATTCACACCTCCTGCCCTCAGTTCTTAGATGATGATGGTTGCTCAGAAGGATCTGATGCTTCAGATGATGACCCTTCTAATATTGTGCTTGGTACACCTCCTGCTTCCAATGACCATATCATGCAAATGGGCCCTCCAGAGACTCCTGTGTCTCATTTTGTTCAAAGGCCACCAGCATCCAATAATGTAAGCTCCAAGCTGGTGAGTTTCAATGGTGTAAACATTGATGTGATTATAAACTTGTCTTCCTCAAATGCCAATTGGCAGGAGCTTCAATTAGCAATGCAGTATATCCAACTGATAAGTGCTGCATCTCTTGAAAACTCAGGTCTCAATGCTCAAGATCTCCAGAATTTACAAGAGCTGACCATGGAGTATATTGACCTTGAGAATGACTTTGACAAAAAGCTTTCCCTTGATCTACTTCTCACCTTACCAATATACCCAGGAATAGTCTACAGCAAAGTTATCACAATTTTGATATGTGCTTTACCATCTCACTCACTCCTCTCATTGTACCATATCAAACAATATGCTTGAAAACTTTCTGGTGTCTCTACTATTGAACATGATATGTGTCCAAACTTGTGTATCACTTACATAGGACTACTTATGGATAGGAAAAAGTGCTACATATGTGATTGCTCACATTGGGACCCAAAATACCCTGGCAAGAAAGTTGCAGGTGCAAAGTTTTCCACTATGACCATTGGAACACAACTACAGGCACTTTATGCTTTGCTGGAGAGTACCAAACTTATAGGTTACCATTGTAAGCAAACAAAACCACTTCTGGAAAAATTACAGAGGGGAGAGGACATTCAATTTGAGAGTTATGATGATGTCTTCACCAGCCATGATTATTCCCACCTTGTCAAGTCTGGGGCAGTGAACAACAATAGTATTCTCTTGATGCTGTCAATTGATGGTGCCCAGCTATATGAGCATCAAGCATCAGATTGCTGGATGATGATCTGGGTCATTCTTGAGCTTTCTCCATCCTTGCACTATAAGAAATGTTATGTGATTCCAGCCAGTTTTATTCCAGGACCTGGGAAGCCTGAAAACCTTGACACATTCCTTTTTCCTTCACTCCAGCATATTTTGGCATTATAGAAAGAAGGCCTGAGGGTTTGAAATGCTTCAACTACCCAGACTGTTTTAAAGTAACCACAGGTTATTTTGTATACTGCAGATGCTCCAGGAATGGCCAGTATGAGTGGAATTGTTGACTACAAGGAAGTCAAAGGGTGTCAAAATTACTATTCTGTGAAAATATGACATCTCCATACTGTACCTCATTATTATCCTGTTCTTTCAGTTCCCTCTGATGGGATGCCACCTGGCTCACACTACCCTGATGTTGACTTGACAACAATAAGCCCATATCACTCACAGAAGGAATATAATGACAATGTTATTCAGCTTTTGAACTTATATTCTGGCAATTTTGATGAACAATGTAAATGTACTGGGCTTACAAAACCAAGTATCTTCAATGGCTGTCACCTTCCTACACTCAGTGCACATGGCACTTTTCCTGTTGATACAATGCACCTTTTTGTACTCAACATCCCTGATTTGCTTCTGGGTTTATAGTGAGGTACCATACAAAGCAAAGATACATCTGATGTATCAACATCTTTCCCATGGAAAGTTTTAATAGGGAGCACATGGAAAGAGCATAGTACCTGTGTTGCCTCCCTTCAATCCCACCTGCCATATACATACAAATGGCCACCACAAAATCCCTTTGAGAAAATCAGCAGTGGATATAAAGCTGATGAATTTAATGTCTATATATGGGAATATCTTCTGGCTCTTCTTGATGGCATCTTACCTCAGCCATATTTCAGCAACTTCTATAAACTTGTTTGCATTGTTCAGCTGATGAGCCAGCACATAATTTGGATGAAAGACCTGGATGAAGTGTGGTGCTTAGCTATTGAATTTCTGAATGAGTATGAAGAAATCTATGTTGACTGAAAGAAAAGTGAGTTTTATTTTTGATCTTATAAATACAGACTCTAATATTGGCAATGTTCTCTGACAGGTCACATTCACTTTGCACAACAATATTTATATTTATTATGGCATCTAGCATCAGAAACATGTTGCTTGAGTCCTTTCTGTCTTTATGCACAGTGGATAATGGAACAAGCAATTGGTAACCTGGGCCAAGAGATCTAACTACATTCAAATCCCTATGCTAATCTTATACAACAAGGAATAGCATGTTGTGTTGCCAACTCCCTTTATGCAAAATATCCAGAATTCTGGGATGGACTTCCAGATGTCCCTCAGAGTGCTACTATGCTCTCTGAGGGCTATGCACTTCATCTTTTCCTTTCTCAGTAACTACCACTATTTTTTCAGTGGCACAGTTACTTGTAGTACAAGAAATAAACAAACTTGCCCTAAATCACTATAGCAAGCTCTGAGGAAAGTAGCAGCTTCCTTAGAGGTATGGTGAAAAAGTGTTATGACCTTTGTTATGCACTCAGGTTGCAACTAAGGCAAAGGCTTGAGGATGAGCAAAGGGAAAAGAACTAGT
>JAEUWK010001828.1:0-11452 GCA_018524425.1 Podaxis sp. AQ795752 | reverse complement strand
TCGATCCTAGTCATTGATCACTAATCCATCTTGTGGTTATTATCAAAATCAGCGCCGAAGCATCCCCAATACATTGTAGGCTTACCAAGATTACATCACATCTTATCAACGGCCCGAAGGTGCCAATCAAAGATTCAAAGCATGCTTACAAACATTCCTACTGTTTTAGGTCACCAAGTTCCCCCTGTTTGGCGAAAGAGTTGCTAACACCGAAAAACGCCTGAGCTTCACGGATCCGTCATTCCTGGCGAACATCTTGGTCCCTGGTTGGATACGCGTGGTACATCTTGTTACGAGTCATGTTGCAGCATACGTCGTCCGAGTTTCTTCCATCCACGTTGTGAAAGCAAAAGCCGAAGCCTTCACTACCCAGCTTCAGCTCGCTGAGAACCCAAGACACAGGTGAATATGCTGGAGCTCAAGGTATTGTTTGATCTTGTGAAGCTAGACCAGTGAATCGGCTTTTTGTACACAGCAGGGGTGTGCAGGTGTCAGAATTCATTAGCAGCTCTAGCGAGAAGTAACAGAGGTCGGCGAAGGATGCATGACAAGATGGAACAAGAGTGACAGGGAAAATTCAAGTCAGCGGATACAATTACTAGCGTCGTATGCTACTTCAGTGCGTCTAGTCTTCCCCTAGTTTCCCACATCCTCTTAATGATGCCTTCTTTCGGTAGTTCATAATACAGAGAAAGAAAGCTCAGATGTAATTAGATCAAAATAAGACAAAAACCGCCATCTCAACATAGATGATGCGTCGGAGGCCCTGGTTCGACTCTTATATTATCATGGATACATCGTCGGGTTGAGATATGTTCGTTCTGCACATATGGCAAACAAAACTTGAGCCTTTTGCTCAATCGTTTAAACAGCCGCCAATGCATCCTGTGCCTTATGCCAGGACTCGCGACTGGAGATCTCGTTGAACCAGCGTGCAACATTAGGTCTCTCCTGGATTAGATTTATACGAGCTTCAGAGAGTCGGGTACCCATTGGAATGTGATAGAGGTCTGCTAATGTGAGTTCCTGTGGACAGCGAAAGCATCATTCTCATTGATATCCACCGGAAGCTAAAACAAGACGCGCTCACATCACCAGCTATGTATTTCTGCTTGGATAGGATTTGCTCGTATACATCGAGCGTCGTGGTGAGGTTCCTGGTGAGTTCTTCAACTATCCTTGAGTCAATTTCTCTGCCGAGTAATGACCTGAATATCTAGATTTAGTTACTGATCCATCCGGAGTTTCGTTGATATACTTTTTAAACAGAATTTCGAAGCCGAGGGGAGTAGCGTAGCGATCGAAGTGGAATATTTCTGTGAAAACAGCCTGATCGAATAATGCACGTTTTTGAGAGTCAGTGGGAATGAGCTTCGTCCCCTGGTCCGGGTATTTCTCTTCTATGTAGCGTGCAATGGCACGACTCTCATACAAGATGAATCCATCGTCATCCTAAACGGTATTTGGTTAGACACCCTGTGGTACAACTTGGGCCGACAGCATGCTCACTATGACGGGGACGAGACCGAAAGGCTGTTTAGCCAGAAATTCTGGTGCCTTCTGCTCGCCCTGCAAGAGGTCTATACTGATATATTCGAATGGAATCTCCTTTTCATAGAGAACCATCGCGACAAGCTTGGAAGGCGGAGATAGATTATGTCCGTAGAGCTTGAGCACCATGCTGGTTGGACGGAGAGAATCGAATCAATCGACAGGACTTGGGGATGACGTACACCTTTGATGATATCCATCATGTATCATATGTGGTGACTGTCATTACTATGGGTGGCCCATAGTTTGAACGGTCACATCAGTCACCAGTTTCCCATCTGCTTAATTTCAAAGTCCGACTGTGATGGTATCAATATATGATACTAATCATGCCTCTGAAAGGTGTCTATCCAGCTGATCCAGTTGATCTAACTAAATGAATGAATACTGAGGATAGTGATTGAAATAATATGCCTGATTAAATGAGTTAATATATGAATGGTTGTCATATGGGAACAAGCTGCTAGAGAATGGGTGAGTGTATAAATTGGGCTCTTGAGCTGGTGAAAGTGGTGGATGAGATTGAGATTCATGGGGAGAAATAGGACTGTTTACTGGTGCAACCTCTAGTGCTGTATGATTAACCAAGACTTTTCTCATTTGAGTTTCTTTAGGCAAGAAGAGACTAGCAAACCACTCATGGGTTTGGAGTTCTGGATGTTGTTTTAGATGCTTCTCAAGCCCAAGCTGAGGTTCTAGTGAAGAACCCCTCTCCTTCAAATCCCCCATTGGGTCCAAAAAAATAGCAGGCAGTCCTCAGGACTCTGCACAGACTGGGGACTGTGTTGAACTCATCTGTGCTACAGAAAGTTTCTGACTTAACACATCTATTCTTTCTGACCCTCATGATCTTCACATTTTCCTTTTCTCTCTATCTTTTGCTTTTTCATCCACCTCTGATCTGCCTTCATCCAATGGTACTGTGACTGCCTTGGTGGATAGTGGTTCCACACATTGCTTTATTGATTCTTCCCTTGTTTGTGACTGCTCAATTCCTATGTTCCATATTGCTCCTATAAAACTTCAACTTTTTGATGGCTCTTCAAACTTGTATATAACCAAACTAGCAAAAATCCCAGTTATATTTCCTACTGGTAAATCATTAACTTTGGACTTCTATGTCACTCAGTTAGACTTATCTTGCTCTGTGATTCTTGGCCACACTAGCTTACCCACTACAATCAGTTGATTGACTGGGTCTCAAACAGTGTCTCTTTCCAGCCACAGCAACAAGTCTCTTTAACCCCTGCTTTGACTTTCCATACTGCATGCTCTTCTGTGCTTCTGGTCTATCTGGAACCACCTCCTCTGCTTCTGATCTGATCTCTCTGTCCTCTGCATCTGATTTCTCTACACCATCCAATTCACCTCTGCCTTATCCTCATTTTAGCCTGATTGGTACTACAGCCTTCTTACATGTGTCTTGCCTTCCTGGTTCAATTTCCTTTACTTTCAACATCTATTCTCTATTTGTCTCCACTGGGTCTGCTCAACCCTCTGAGCTTGTCAACTTGTCAAACATTCCCTCAGCATATCACAAATTTGTCATTGTCTTCAGCAAGGTCTGCACAGATATGTTGCCTCTGCACTGTCCATATAACCTTAAAATCAATCTGGAAGAGGGTGCTAGTCCTCCTATTGGGACCATTTATTTTCTATCCCAGATTGAGCTGGAAGCATTAAGGAAATTTATTGATGAACACTTGTCTATCAGCTTCATTTGTCTGTCAACCTCTCTACATGATGCTCCAGTACTTTTTATCTGCAAGAAAGACAGCTCTTTTCACCTTTGTGTTAACTTCTGTGGACTTAACAAGATCACCAAGAAAGACTGTTATCCCCTTCCCCTGATTTCCAGCCTTTCAATTCTTCTTACAAAGCTTACATCTACACCAAGATAGATCTCCATCACACCTATCACCTTGTCCAGATAGCCAAGGGAGACAAGTGGAAAACTGCATTCCAGACCCACTACAGGTCCTTTAAATGGATGGTTATGCTATTCAGACTCTCCAATACTCCAGCAGCTTTCTAGCACTTCATGAACAACATCTTTGGTGATCTATTAGATGTATGTGTCACTATCTATCTTGATGATATACTGCTCTACTCAGATGACATCTCCCAATATAAACAACATGTCTAGAAAGTCCTCCATTAGCTCCACAAGCACAGCTTATATGCATGAGCAGACAAGTGTAAGTTCCATTTGGAAGCAGTCAAATACCTTGGTTATATCTTGTCCCTGGATGGTCTCAAGATGTCTGAAGACAAAGTCAAGATCATCCAGGATTGGCCAGAGCTAAAGAAAGTCAAGGACATTTAGTCCTTCCTAGGTTTTGCTAACTTCTACCACCATTTTATCTATGGTTATTCTGACATTATAGTTTCCCTGACCCATCTTACCCATAAGGGTGTTCCCTGGAACTTTATAGCAAAGTGTTGTGAAGTATTTGGGATGCTCAAGAAGGCTTTCACCATGACTCCAGTCTCAACTCATGAGATTCTGGACTTCCAGATTATCATTGAGACTGATGCATTAGACTACACCCTAGCTGCCATTCTTTCCATTATCACTTTTAATGGTGACATTCATTCCATTGCTTTCCATTCCTGCTTTTTCAATGTATCCAAATCTAACTATGATACTTATGACAAGGAACTTCTGGCCATCTTCAAGGCCTTTTGCATCTGGTGACACTATCTTGAAGGCTTTGCCTTACCCATTGATGTGATCACTGATTCTAAAAACCTTGAGTATTTTTCTACTACTAAAGTTCTGACCTATTGGCAGGCTCATTGGTCAGAGTACTTGTTACAGTTCAATCTCATCATCTACTTTTGTCCCAGATACCTTGGGACAAAACTGGACACTTTGACTAGATAATGGGATATCTATCCTAAAGGGGGAAATAATAGCTATACCACAGTAAATCCTCACAGTTTTAGACCTGTCTTCACTCAAGAGCAACTTGCAGCTATTGTCTGGGCTACCTCCCTCTTTTCCCCTTCCTCCTGAGCAGCTGTGGTCTTTGACTACAAGCAGCTCCATTCCAACATCCTCTCTGCTCTTCCTTCCAATCCCCTTGCTGCTGAGCATATCTCTAACCCCCAAAGTCACTGGTCCATAAATTCAGATGGTTTTTTCTACCTTGATGGCTGCATTTACATTTTTGATTCTAATGACCTCTGCTTGCAAGTCCTCCAGTACTAGCATGATCATATGCTTTCTGAACACTTTGGTCAGAACAAGACTCTACAGCTGGTCTGCTGTGACTATACCTAGCCAAATGTCTGCTCCTTTGTCAAGGACTTTTGCAAAAGCTGTGTAACCTGTATGTAGAGCAAGTCACAATGTCATTGGCCATACAGAAACCTCAAGCAACTTCCTATTCCAGATTGCCCTTAGCATTCCATCTTCATGGACCCCATCAAGAAGCTCCCCAAGTCCTCTAGCTTTGATATCATCCTTGTAATCATCAACCATCTCACCAAGCAAAGTATCTTCATCCTGACCTACAACACCATTACTTTCACTGAACTTGCCCACCTATTTGTCCTTCATGTATTTTTGAAGCATAGTATCCCCTTGTATATTATGTCCAATTGTAGCTTTAAATTTGTCTTGCACTTCTTCTGGTCCTTGGACAAGGCTCTGGATATGAGATTGCACTTCATGTCTGGATATCATCTGGAAGGTGACAGACAGACTGAGTGGATGAACCAGATGCTCAAACAATACCTCCATGTATATTGCAATTATCAGTAGGACAATTGGGCTGACTTACTTTCCATTGCAAAGTTCACTTACAACAATGCTCCTAATACTACTACTGGTGTCTCTCCATTCTTTGCTAACAAGGGTTATCACCCTGCTATCTCCATCCATCCTAAATGCAATCTTGTGTCTGCCTGGGCCTGAGATTTCATGGTAGACCTTGACAACTTATATTCTGTTCTCAAGACTGAAATTGCCCAAGCCCAGAAGCATTATCAGGTGTCCACAGACACCTGTCATCTGTCTGTTCTGGACTTCAGGGTTGGCAATAAAGTCTTTGTCAAAGCCCAGTTTTTCCAGACTACTACACCTTCAAAGAAATTATCTGAGAGGTTCTTAGGTCTGTACAAGATCATCACTCAAGCTGGATCTTATTTCTTTATCCTCTGACTCCCAACTCTATGTATGCTGTTCATCCTGTCTTCCATGTTTCTATGCTTGAGCCTTCTACTTCCAATATCATTCCTAACTATATCCCTCTGCCTCTGGCTCCAGTCATCATTGATAGCAGACCCAAATATGAGATTGAGTAGATTGTGGATTCCAAGATTGACTGGTGCTACCAGATATGTCTGCTCCTGTACAAAGTCATCTAGGCTGGTTATGAAGGTATGGATGAAGAGTTTAGTTGGATAACAGCTAAGGAACTTGAAAATGCTCAAGAGTTAGTAGCTGACTTCCATGCCAGCTATCCTGATAAGCCTGGCCCTCTGCCTTCTCTCTGACTTCTCTTATCTTGCTCTTATGTCCTCTCCTGATTTTCTGATCTTGGCTTTCTGGTCTTATTTGTTCTTTTACACTGATGGCAGCACACTCAAGAAATTGTTCATTTCTACAAAGTTCAAAAAAAAAAAAAAAAAAAAAGAAAATTGTATGTATATTTTATAAAAGGTGCAGACCTGCTATTCCTCCTCTGTCTTTCTGCTTTCAGATCCATCCTTCTCATTTTCCTCCTCTTCCTCTTCTCCACTCTCTTCCTTTTCCTCCTCTAGCCTACTCCACTCTACATCCATATTTTCCTCTAGTCTGTTTTCCTCCTCATCTGCCTCCTGATCTACTACCTCCATCTCCTCACTGCTTTCCATATCTATGTTCCACACCTCTGACCCCCTCTTCTCTGCCTCTTCCTCTGATTGCTCTTGGGCCTGTGGTACTTCCTGCTCTGAAATCTAGTATGCTCTCCTCATTAGGACATTCATCATCTCTTGCACTCTATAGAGGGCAGATATTTCTGCAGTTAGAGTGCAGACAGCCTCTATTGGGGGTTTGGATCAGATTAGTAAACAATACAACCCATTTTTTGTTCTACAGGCCAGAGCTGGAAACCTACCATATTTCTGGGTCAGCTTATCACCAACCCCATCCTCCACATAGGTACTTACCACACTGTGGAGTGCCTCCATTATCCCAACTTCCAACTCTGTGATATCCTTATCTATTCAAGTAAACAGGTTGATGATGTGGGGAATTGGGTACTGTAGCCCATGCAGGTTCCAATCTGATAACTTATCAACAATGACAGCTAAAAGTATTTGCAAGGGAAAAGGTCTGATAGAAGAGAAGAAAGGTTAAACTGAATATGATCCACAGAATTTGGGTTGTAACCAAGGCTCCAAGAATTTAATGGGCATAAGGTAAAGTTTGCAATACCAAGGCAGATCTGACCACTCTTCCACAGTGGGTTAATGACTATCATCAGTTAAATAAAAACACTGTTCCTGATAATCATCCCCTACCTCACATAGATGACATTTTGGCTGATTGTACAAAAGGAAAAATTTAGGCTAAGATTGACATGACAAATGTATTTTTTCAGACAAAGATGTAGGAGTCAGGCATTTATCTTACTGCTGTGTCCATGCCCTTTGGGCTCTATGAGTGGAACATGATGCCTATAGGTTTTCAGAATACTCCAGTGATTTACTAGTAGTGCATTACTCATGCCTTGCAAAAGTATATTGGAAATATCTGTCATGTCTATCTAGATGATATCATAATCTGGTCTAATTCAATTGATGAGCATGTTTGTAATGTTTGTTTGATCCTATAGGCATTGAAGGATGCCAGTCTTTATTGTAACTTAAAGAAAACCATGCTTTTCTGTCTAGAAGTTGATTTTCTGGGACATCGCATCAGTCATCAAGGGGTAGGGTCTGATGAAAAGAAGATCAAACATATCTTATCTTGGCCTGTCCTAAGAGTGCAAAAGATATTCAATGTTTTCTGGGTTTAGTTTGCTATGTTGCTGTTTTCCTGCTCAACTTGGCAATACATACATTTCTGCTCTCAAAATTAATAGAGAAAAATTGCAACTATGATTTTCCTCCATGGACTGAGGAACATCAGAAGGCATTTGACACTGTCAAGCAGATTGTGCTGAGTAGTGACTGTCTTACTATAATTGAATACTCAAAGATGCTGGAATACCATATCTTTATGACAATAGATGCCTTAGACATCTGCAGTGGCACCATTCTCAGTTTTGGCAAGACTTGGGAATTGGCCAAGCCTGTTGCCTCCAAATCTCAAACATTTAAATGTGCAGAAATAAACTACCCTGTATACAAAAAAAAGTTGTTTGCAATTCTACATGCTCTTGAAAAGTGGAGGTCAGATTTAGTTGGTGTTCCTTTCATGGTGATCACTGACCACAGAACTTTCAAATGCTTTCAGTCCCAAAAGCATCTATCATGTCATCAAGCACAGTAGAAAGAATTTATGCAGTAGTATGATTTTGGCATTGTATATGTCAAAAGAGATGCAAATTCAGTAGTGGATTGTTATGGTCTCATCTATATTTAGTCATGCTGAGTGATCATAATGTTTCATATGTTGTATCAGCCCCTTGATGACTCTGCCATGGCTAACCTACTTACTCATCATGACACATAGTCTTACTCATCATTTGTTTCACCTATTCTTAGTTAAATCCCTTAACAGTATATAAACCCTAGGTAGAGCACCTGTAGTCCTTACGCTTTACCAACTAGTTCTTTCCCCTTTGCTCATCCTCAAGCCTTTGCCTTAGTTGCAACCTGAGTGCATAACAAAGGTTGTAACATAGATGCCTTATCTTGAACTGATTTTCCAGAGGAGGTTGATAAGTATGACACCTTCCACATGTCACATTTTGACAGACTTGATGAGCTTGAGGGCCCTGTTTGCTCTGTATTACCTGCTTCCTGTGACTGCTAGTGTCAGGTCAAGAAACCCTGTACTGCCAAGGATGATTTCAAAGTAGCAACATCAACCTTGTTGGTGTCTGCAGACAATAAGCTATATGCTACAATCTTAGAAGGCTGTGCTTCAGATCCAGTCTGCAAGAACACAATTGGGTCATGGCAGACTATTGATAAGATGGAAATGAAAGGGGACTTGCTTTTCTTTAAGGGCCACCTTGTCATTCCCCATGTTGGGACCATATGCAAAACAATTTATGCCTTGGCTCATGATGTACTGGGGCACTTTGGCTTTGACAAGTCATATGCAGCAATCTGCAAGTCCTTCTATTGGCAAAATATGAGAACAAAGCCAGAAAAGATGTATCTCCCAAGCTGTATAGATTGCCAATGCAATAAAGCATTCACAAAAAAGCCCTATGGGCCACTACATCCACTTCCTATACCTCAGGACCATTTCACTGCTGTTGCAATGGATTTTGTTGGCCCATGACTTATCAATAATGGATTTTATTATATCCTGACCATGACTGATTAGCTGGGAGCAGATATATGACTGATACAAACAACTGTTAATATGACCACAGAATGTTATGGACTTTACTTCATGCCCATTAAGCTTTCGAAGCTGTGGTTACAACTTAGATTCTGTGGATCCTATTCAGTTTAACCTCTGCTCCTTCTCTGTTGGGCACCATCCCTCTGGAAAGGCTGTTCTCCATACCTTCCCTTTCATCACTTTTTCTTATCAGAATTCTTTCCCAATTATCATGCTTTTTTTCCATTTATCCATGGTTTTTTCCTCCTTCCCTTGATTATCACTTGCCTATCTAGGCTTACCCATTATCTGATGTTTCACCTCCACCCTTATCCTATTAGATGACCAGACACCATGTGGACAGGCTTCCCATCCTCATGTCTTCACCATGGATATCAACTCACATGTTACCTGTATTCTCCTTAGGGCAGCTATCACTGCTATTGTTTAGTACTACTTTCTGGACCTTATCCTGACTGCCAGTATATAAGTAGGATCACAGCCATCTGTAGGAGGCAGTCAGAATATCAACTTAGATCTTTCTCCTCTCTCTCCTGCTTGTCTGCTACAAGTCCACCCTTCTGTCCAGACTTGTCCTATCTTTGTCTGATCTCTGTCTGTTCATCTGCTCAAGCCTGTAGTTGGTCAAGTGAGGCCATTCATGGTACCAGAGGGGCACAACACATAAGTTAAAGCCATGGCCTCACCTTTCTGGTCTGTGAACACCTGACCCTGTCTGTTCATGGTCTGCCCCCACATCTGGAGTTAGTTCTTAACACAGAAGAGGTGGCTTGCCTATTCTTCAACCATTGGTACATGGAAAATGGGCTGCCTACAGAAATTAGTTCTGATCAGGATAAACTGTTTGTTTCGAATTTTGGCAACAGTTGCATGAGCTCACTGGAGTCAAGCTGAAATTATTAACAGCCTTTCACCCACAGACTGATGGGGTGAGCAAACAAATGAACAAGACCCTGAACCAACTGTTGCATTACCATGTTGATGGTAAACAGAAGGGTTGGGTGGCTGCCCTCCCATGTGTTTGTTTTGCCATGATGAATTTGGTGAATGGATCGACAGGATATAGTGGATTTCAACTGTGCCTAGGGTGTACTTCTCAAGTAATACCTCCTTTGGTGGAAGATGGCAGGCCTGAATCAGAAACTCCAGAATCATTCCTGAACAGGCTCCAAATGGATGTTGCATCTGCACATGATAACTTGTTGAGTGCGAAGGTGGCTCAAGCTTTCCAAGTGAACAAAGATCACACCTGCACTTTCCCCTTCTCTGTGGGACAGAAGGTCCTGATTTCAACTGAGAACATCTGCAAAGAGCATTTGGGTGATGGTGATAAGCTGACAGGAAAGCTGATGCCCAAATTTGAGGGACCATACCCTGTAGTAAAAACGGACCCAGAGCACTTCACAGTTACTGTTAATTATAATGACCTCCGTTCAGGCACCGTCCTAAAAGTTTTTCACGCGTCGCAAGTCAAGCCTTTCGTCGACAACAATGACTCTGCATTGCCCACTCGAACAATTCAGCTTCCGGAACCCGTAATCATGGATGACGGTTTGGAAGAATACATTGTAGAAAAGATTCTTGCACGTCGTAAAGTCGGCCGTGGCTGGAGATACCTTATTAAATGGAAAGACTTCCCTGATTCTCACAATGAGTGGGTTTCTGGTAGTGATGTAAAAGACCTCGAGGCTCTCGACCTTTTCCTCGCAGAGAATAACCTCAAGTCGTAAACATCTTTTCATTTCTTCTCCTGCCTGCGGTAGCTTTTTCCCTCACGAGGGTTTTTTGAGGCACCCGTGCACGGATTATAGGTAACTCGTATTTTCCTTCTTCTTAAAAATTTTTCTGGGTGGGGAGGAGCGTAAACATGGATACATGTTCACTACTAACGGATCAACGATCGCTCGATCTCGTGAACGAAACTAATTATAACCGATGCACAGACCTATCTCGAAGAACGTATATAAACTGTCAACGACCGATAATGCTCTCTCTCTCTCTCTCTCTCTCTCTCTCTCTCTCTCTCTCTCTCTCTCCCATCTTTCTCTATCATACTCTCTTCTTATACGCGCGTGTATCTTATACAAAACCAACCGTAACTTCGTGCCCGTTCATTTCGGTGTGAACGTGAGTAATCCTTATTCTTAAGTGAAGCCTTGCAGTCGTCGCTGCAGGCTTACAACTTTGCGTCATTGATCTCCGGGTTGGACACCCATAGACCGGGTTGGACACCCATAGAGAGCTGGTCAGGACCTTGCCATGCAGTTATCGACCCATGTTGTTCAAAAAAGAGTGCTTGTTACCAACTAGGAGGTTCTAGTCGGCCTTGGGACCTCGCAAACGCGGTCAAAATTATTCTATAAGGATACATTCTAATGACATTCT
>JAEUWK010001829.1:0-72693 GCA_018524425.1 Podaxis sp. AQ795752 | reverse complement strand
GCTGATACAACATATGAAACACTGTGATCACTCAGCACCTCTAAGTATAGATGAAACATATAGATGAAACCGTAACAAAATGTGAAGGCAAACTAGATGGTATACAAAATTAAATACTGAGGGAGAAGATGAGAGTGAAATGGAGTAGGTAGGTATAGGCTGAAACACAAGTGAAATTTCCCAAGACCAGGCTACCTGAATACTATTACATATGTCACAGACTTCATTTTGTGCCCATTAAGCTCTCAGAGCCTTGGTTACAACTCAAATTCTGTTGATCCTATTCAGTTTAACCTCTTTTCAGTTTCCATCAGGCATCTCCTTTCTGAAAATGCTGTTCTCCATATCCTCCCTTTCATCACTTTTTCCTATCAGAATTCTTATCTGATTCTTATGCTCTCTTTCTATTTATCCATGGTTTTTTCCTCCTACCCTTGATTATTGCTTGCTTATCTAGATTTCTCTGTTATCTGATGTTTCACCTCTACCCTCATCCTATTGGATGCCTGGATGCCACATGGATGGGCTCCCCATCCTTGTGTCTTCACTACAGATATCAATTTATATATTACTTGCCTTTTCCTTGGGGCAATTATCACTATTACTGCCTAGTTACTACTCTCCAGACCTTATCCTGACTGCCAGTATATAAGTAGGATCACAGCCATCTGTAATAGGCAGTCAGAATATCAACTTAGACCTCTCTCCTCTCTCCTGTCTGTCTGCTTCAAGTCTGCCCCTCAGTCCAGACTTGTCCTGTCTCTGTCTGTCTTCTGTCCACTCATCCACTTAAGTCTGTAGTTGGTCAAGTGAGGCCATCATGGTATCAGAGAGGCATAACACATAAGTTGAAGCCAAGGCCTCAACCCCATGTCTGCACACATCTATCCTTGGCCACCCATAGTCTGCCTCCATCCAGGGTTAGTTCTTAACAACAAATAGGACAATAGGTGGAGATATGATCATAGGACTGGCAGCAGCAAAAGAAGTGTAGAAATGTATACATAGACATAACAATGATAGGATTCAGAGACTTGAATATTGGAACCCAAAAGTGGTGGTGGGCAGCTTGACAATGAGCACTCTGACAAGTTTCATTCCATGATTTGGATTAGTAGGAGAGTGACATGAGGTTATTATTTGTCACAAGCAACCAATCATCAGTCTCTATAGTAGTGCTCTGTAACACACATGTTGTAACTATATTATCAACAAGAAACACTGTCAGAAAGTGCTAATGGGTACATGGTTGGTGACACAACTAATAGGAAGAGAATGATCATTGCTACCACACTAGCATAGTGTTAGTAGAGAGTAAACTAGTTACTCACAATCCAAGACTGGATCAACCACTGCAAGGTTTGGGAGATATGGGAATGGTGAGTCAATAGGACAGCCAGAAAAAGTAATACTGAGTTGGCAATAGATGGGAATTTTGAGAGAGTAGCTTAGAAGTCAGATAAAGACAAGGAATGTGAAACTCTAGAGAAGTCAGTATGCTACTACAGAGGGGTATATATACCATAGAGAGTAGCTACACTGGGCCAAGGGTATTGTTCATGCACAAGTCATAAAACATAAGACATATGTGCATATAACATGAATAGAATGCATGTGAAGTTTAATAATAGAAGAAACATGACCCTACCATATATTACAGAAGTCATTAGAAGCATAGAACATTTCTACAAGTCATATTCCATGAGGATATGAGTAATACTAACATGGGCAATACATCTATGCAAGTGTCACATATTTAATAATAGAAACAAGTCATAGCACAAAGCTATGGAAAGCCCAAAAATACATCTGCTCTGTCAATGTAGAGCACATATGTCAAGGATTCAGCATGTACTGCCAATGGCAAGTATACACATCAGCTTAATGCTGATTAATTCCTCACCAACAACAAGTGAAACATGCAAATAGCTGAGTGTCTCTGCCAAGGGGTAAATTCAGCCAAGTTCCTCCTTTAGTGGAGGGGTTGTTTGGCAGGGTTGCAAAGTTGAAGCCACAAGTGACAGCAATATGAGGGGTTGTTCATGAGTGCATGCCATTTGTCAAGGCATTTTTTGGTAGAATGATTGCAAACAGATCTGAGGGATGTGTGGAACAGCTGATGTCTGTTGTTTGGGAGACAGAGAGACTTTGCCAGTTGGTGTGCTTGGAAGGGAAGACACCATTGGGCAGATGAGGGGATGGACCAGAAACGGACCTGCTCGTGGATCTACGACAGCCTCCCCCCCACAAACTTATGCATCTCCCTGACATTTGTTCTATGCGTCCTTAAATTAGACTGGAGGACCATTCTTCTGCTCATTGTTTTCGGATGGTGTTGTAAACACTTGAGGAATTACCGCGGTTAACAAAGCTAATAGCTAACATATTCACGAGAACATGAAAATTCACTGATATTCCGTCTCCACTCGTTGCTCGGGAAGTAGGCAAAGAATTAAATAATGGGACTATTATATTTTCTCACGTATGACGATCCGACAAGTAACCTAGCTGACTCTCTATTGACAAAGACCACATTCAGCAAAGGATGCCCAGTAATCAGGGAGATACTTATATTGTTGGTTGACAAGATGTTCAATGTCAGTATCCTGCAACAAGTGTCAGTCGGCTAAGCAAGACTTTTTCGAGTCAGTAAAGAAAAAACACACTGGAGGCCTCGTCATGCCAAAGTCGATCGGGAGTGCCTTGTCAATCTTCCCTGTGATAGGGACGAACCACTACAGGAGCACAAAACCAAATCAGCCATAACCCAATCCGGGGCCAGTCGCGAGAACGTACGTTTCCTGGGTGATTATCCCCATGGACCAGTCCGGCTCTACTCGCCAACGTGTGCTGTGCAGACTTCACAGCTGCCAGTGCATCCTTGAAATCGTCCTCGCAAGCCTTCCTCGTTTTGAATTTATCCGCGTTCATGAACCACCTTGATGAGATTTCCGCTCCAGGCATGGCAGCCGTGATCAGCCATGTGTATCCACCATCTGTACCATGGCCAATATATAACCCGCTGTGAAGTGCATCGGACGCTTTCTTCGTGCTCTCAATTTCTTTGGTGAAGTCCGGGGGAGGATTGCCGGGATGCCTGGGACGCTTGGCAAACGCCCTTCCACCTTCGACTTTGAACGTCTACGAAATAGGTTCGTCAGGCTTCGTGCACCGCGGCTAGGAACACGACCTACCGCTCCACCGCCACTGCCAGAGGTACTCTCCCCAAGCTTGTACTGCTTCCCATCAATAGTAATCGCTATGCACCATTATTAGTCTGGTGCCTCTGGGAGGCGAGAAAAATGCTCACTTTGCCCTGTAGTTGTTCGAACCTCAAAGAACCGCTTCTTGCCGCCATGAGCTGGTTTCTTGCCACCAGTAGTTGGTTTCTTGCCACCAGGAGTTGGTTTCTTGCCACCAGGAGTTGGTTTCTCGCCACCAGGAGTTGGTTTCTTGCCACCACGAGCTGGTGGTCTCTTGCATTTGCCGGCAGGTTTCTTGGCTTGAGTACCGGGCTTTTTGGCGGGAGACTTGGCTCCAGGTTTTGCGGGAGACTTAGCTCCAGGCTTTGCAGGAGACTTAGCTCCGGGCTTTGCGGGAGGCTTAGCTGCGGGCTTTGCAGGAGTCTTGGGTTTCGCTGCAGGCTTGGCGGCAGGCTTAGAGGCAGGTTTTGATGCAGCCTTTGGTCATATCAGAGACCAGACCATCAGTAACAGAGATAGTAAACAGAAGCGAGTGATTGATTACCTTGCTACGGGCTCGAGCTTCGAGGTCCTCGTGGAACAAGTCCCGTTCGAAGAGCTCGTCGTCGTCGAATGAACGCTCCTCATACACGTTATCATAGAGCTCGCGAGCTTCAAGATCATGTGCGTCAGAAAGGTCCCTTTCGAGGAGATCATAACCATCGCTGTCCTAGGTCAGGGAGGATATGCTCGTTACGTTGTTCCATTGCATCGATATGTTAGAAACAACGTACGAGGGGTAGACTTAGCGCGGTCTTGGAGAAGATGAACGCCAGAACGATGAAAGAGGCGGAGAACTTCATGATGTGATGCGAAAGGTTACGTTGTGGGAGTTGGCGTTGGCGTCTGGGTCGTGAGGGATATTGAGTTACAAGGACCAGCCGAAGTAACTCTGTCAGAAAAACGAGACATGATCAGAAAACGGAGCGAATGAGAGGAGGGAGTTTGTCTGCTTACTTTGGGATGCACCAGGCACTGGAGAGTCAGACCCATAGTCTGGCAGCTTTTATAGCTGCGAGCCACCCTAAGCACAGTTTGAAACATGGCTCCAGGGTTCGAAGTCAACGATCAGGAGGGCAAGACCGGCGGTTGCGCTGTGCTCTGTAACCGATGATGCGCCAACACCCGCAACTCCAGATCAAAGCGTATATGCGTAACGTTTCAAGAGCCTCGACCCTGATCATCGTGTGGGGGAGAGTCCACATGAATTCAGGCAGTCTGCCTGGCTCGTACTGTCACTGCAACGCTTGCACGAGTTCGCCTCAAACCAACCCTCCAACGCCCAGACCCTACGTTCCCCCACCCCACTTGTCAATGACAACTCTCCCCCCCCCCCCTTGGACTCCAGTGCCAGTGGCCTGGTAATATGAGAATGCCACCTAGTTTATGCCCCAAGCGCTCAAGAGACAACTCGAATCTGAAGAACACCCCGAGACAACCAAGACTGGGTGCGAACAAAGGGGTCACCCACCTCGGGGACATGGAGGACGGTGTGGAAGGCTGCCGACCTCAATCCATGTGCCCTCCAATGCAAACTCAACAGGAGGACTATGAATATAGTGTACAAAGAAGCACTTTCAGGACTTGGACTTGGACAGATAACGCTATGTAACATGTAGAATAATGGCTTTGGATTCTGAAGTTGAATGTGCTTTGAACTATGAAAGCTGACAAAAGCTGACTTCATCCCTCCCTCCTCCAATGCCAGGACCTCGGCATACTCATCTTGGACCACAGCTTCCCCAAAACTCCTCGACATCGTCATCAGCAATCTCGAGGGCGACACCAGCGCCCTTTCCCGATGTGCAGTCGCTTCCTCTCTCCTCCGCCCACTGTCCGAAAAACTTCTCTATTGGAAATTCGTCCTCGGTCCACCAGTGCGCTACAGTTTAAACAGCGAATCTAAAACACGACCAAACCTCCCGTCAGCCCACAACCTCCTCAAGATTCTCCAATCCAAGCCCTACATCGCCAAATACGTTCACGAAATTATCATCTCAAACAATGGACGCCTTTTTACGTGGCTGGATCGGAGGGCTACAGACCGGCCGAACCATAGCCAGGACGGCGCTATCCGCAAGGTGATCTTTCAACTGACAAACCTCCGCAAGTTCTCTTTGACCGGCGCCGTCGATGGATACCTGGACTGTTTTTTTTTCTCCTGTGCCTTCCGCCTGTCGTTGTTTCATGCATTCACAAATCTGGATCAGTTGGAGAGCATACGGTTGGGGGCTATTGACAATCTTCCAATGACACTGTTTGATCAACTGCCGAGCGGGGCGAAGAAGCTTGTGTTGCATGCTATTGATTGGGCGCCAGATGGCTACGACCCGCCCGAGCGGCATACTCTGGGTAAAATGCTTGAGTCGGGATTGGAGGGGGTGAAAAAACGAACGCAGGAGGAGAGGATGCGGAAGCGATGTCAGTTGGAGAAGTTGTGTCTTCACTTTCATGATTCATGTTAGTCACCTTTGACTCATTATCTTACTGGGCTCTCCGAATGCACCCTCGGTGTCGAATCTCAAGCAACTGCATTACGGGATGCGTGAACCAGAAGACCACAAGGAAATCTGGACGTTGATAACGAGTTGTCGAGAGACTCTTGAGAATTTGGAGTTTTTCCCCTCTTGACCTTGTGTGTGCCATCCCATTGACCACGCTTGCAACTGTTGCATGACTCCTGGACGCGTGCCAGTGGGCTATGACTATGAAGGCGGTGTAGTAGACCACCTCGACCTTTCCGCCCTCCCGAACCTCAGCCACCTCTCCTTCAATTGCTTCGTCGAAGTCGATAACTGGCGTGCTGACAACTGGGCCCCTTGGCAGGCTGTAGCCTTGGCCAAACTCTCTTCCCGTTCTTCATCTTTCTCCCAGTTCCCAACACCCCCGTCGTCGTCGCTATCATCGCCTTCCTCAACCTCCTCCTCTTCAAACCTTTCCTCAATATTCGACTACCACCCAAGCACGAGCCGAAACAGAATCGAAACCATCCTTATCCGCCTCGAGTTTGGCTTCAGAGAAACCGATGATCTCTATGTCGATTTTTCTAAATGGCGGAGGGTAGATGATGTGTTGTGCTTTCAAGATGATTTCCCGCACTTGCGAGAAGTGAGAGTGGATGTGGTGTGCGTTAACATTTCCCCGCAGCCTCTTTCAGAGAGTTTGCTAGTGGATCTGAAGGCCCGGTTTCCTAAGCCGACTCGGAGAAGACTTTTGCGGATCCAGGAAGGTCGTGAGTACCCCGGTTCCGTCTCGATTCTCTCGGACCCCTTGAGTAACTTTGGCTCTGGATATGACAGCTGGCACACCTCTCAGTGTTTGGAGGGGGGTCAACTCGCAGCGACTCTCCCCTTAGTTCTTCTTGACACCTAGCGTACGGGATTTCGCGACATCCTGTATATTTTACCAATTGCTCATCATTGTCTCAGGCAATCCTGTCATATGTGTATACGCATTGGATCGAGTTGGAACTCTTTCGGGAGCCCATAAGCACTGAGAAGCGGAACCTTCATCGATCTTCCGCTGCCCGTGGTAACAATGGGAACATATCCTCCTTGTCGAAAAACTCTTGCGAAGTAACCAACATCTCCTCCGCCTTCTCTATCACCACATTCGCCCCCATCTGCGTAACCTTCCCCACCGGAGTCAAAAACTTGCCATCATACGTATCCCTCTCTTGCTTCACTTTCGGCGACGCAGCGGCGAAAAGCGGATTATATGCGCCGACTTCGGGCGAATCGAAAAAAAGGTTGATTATGGGACTCAGGAGGCGCGTGATCAAATATGCATTGGACCAGGTGTTGACCGCGCCTGGGTCGACGGAGATGTAGATCAAGTTAGGGTGGGTGTTGCGTTTGTAGAGGGCGAGATGGGTCATTTGTTGACAGAGCTTTGAGACCGCTTTGAACGTGCGTTGGTTGATGAATGAAGACTACCGGAGTGTGGAGAGTCTTACCATAATATCCGAATGCGGCTTTGTATTTGCCATCTGGAGCGAAATCGCGGCGGAAGTCTTCTGGTGTCTTGAATTGAATATTTGGATCTTTGGCGTAACTGAGTGTATGAGCGAGTGAGGAAACCTTGTGGAGGATTCTATTTCAAACGGAAGCAAGGTTTACGAGTCTGATATACGTACTGTGACGATTCGGGCTTCACCGTATTTGTCAGATGTTTCTTCGATCAAAGGAAGAAGTGTCTGCAGTAGTCTGAGGTTTCCGAAATGACTGTGGAGCAGCAGTTTAATAGTAGTCGAGTAACACAAGGGAATGCACCAACTTGGCGGCCAGAATATCTATTCAACCTTGCTCGCGTGAGTAAGTGCATAGGGGCCAAGACGGAAGACGCACCGTCCAGATGTTTCAGTCGGAAGTCCGCCAGCCTAACGCAAAGAAGAGTCATGCAAGTCCTTTCAACATGACATAGCGATGCGACCACCTACACAGCGCCATTGATCACTGAAACAGAAAATCACATTCGTCAGTCCTCCATCTTATAATTTCCAAGGAATACAATTGAATGATTGAATGCACCATAGATATCCAACCGTTCGATCTGACCCAGCAACTTCTCTCCCGTCTCCTTCGCCTTCTGCGGGGTACCAAAGTCGCACCATGCATAAATCACCTTTCCCTTGCCAATGCCTTCCTTCTGGAGTTGGGCAACGGCGGCTTTGCCTGCTTCTTCGGAGCGCGAGCCAAGGTAAACTGTAGCGCCTTTGCGTGCGAGGTGTTTAACGGTGTGGTAGCCGATCCCACGACTTTTGACATTGTACAAGTGAGCAAGTTGAGCGCGGGGTGCGAGGGAATGAATGGATGAAAATGACACACTTGCCGCCGGTGACGAATGCGACTTTGCCGATGAGGTCTTGCAAGTCCCTGTCTGGTTTGAAATTCTTTTTCGAAAACATGTGTCTAGTCCGAGATGGCGTATGGATGTGAAGTTGTGCTTAGGTGGGGTGTGTCCCCAACATCCCGTGATGTCAAATTGATGATGACTGTAGTCATGGTGCAGAGAACCCTCAACGAATTGATGGTCTCGAATATGGTTGGAAATTCTTTGATTTCCCAAGAATCAAAGTCTCATGCAAACGCATGAAACATACAAGAAGAGGGAATAAGAGAAGGACTTGATGGATTCAACAATACTGGAATTTTCTGCTAAGGTTACTTTTCGCTCATCTTATGACATTGTGCAAGTAACATCTGAGTACTGAGTTGCAAGATCGACTTGATACCTTCTGAAAGAACCCTTCACCCGTCCCTGAAAATGATATTCACTTAAACGTTCTCACGGCTAGGTGAAACGGATTGTTTCTCATTTGCACCATGCGTATCTGCATCACCACTGACCCCCTCACAAATTAACAGCCACGGCACAAACTACAACGCGTTGCCCCTTCGCCGGCAGTGTATTTCTCACCCCCGCTTAAAACAGAGTTATCGTATCATTCAAACGTTACAGCGACAGTAGCAGGCAGACTGCCTGAATTCAGGTGGACTCTCCCCCACGCGCAGATCAGGGCCGATGCTCTTGAAACGTTACGCAGATACGCTTTGATATAGAGTCGTGGGGGGTTGACGCATCATCGGTTACAGAGCACTGCGCAACCGCCGGTCTTGCCCTCCTGATCGTTGACTTTGAACCCTGGAGCCGTGTTTCAAACTGTGCTTAGGGTGGCTAGCAGCTATAAAAGCTGCCAGACTATGGGTCTGACTCTCCAGTGCCTGGTGCATCCCACAGTAAGCAGATAAACTCCCTCCTCTCATTCGCTGCGTTTTCTGATCATGTCTCGTTTTTCTGACAGAGTTACTTCGGCTGGTCCCTGTAACTCAATACCCCTCACGACCCAGACGCCAACGCCAACTCCCACAACGTAACCTTTCGCATCACATCATGAAGTTCTCCGCCTCTTTCATCGTTCTCGCGTTCATCTTCTCCAAGACCGCGCTAAGTCTACCCCTCGTACGTTGTTTCTAGCCTCGATGCAATGAAACAACGTAACGAGCATATCCTCCCTGACCTAGGACAGCGATGGTTATGATCTCCTCGAAAGGGACCTTTCTGACGCACATGATCTTGAAGCTCGCGAGCTCTATGATAATGTGTATGAGGAGCGTTCATTCGACGACGACGAGCTCTTCGAACGGGACTTGTTCCACGAGGACCTCGAAGCTCGAGCCCGTAGCAAGGTAATCAATCACTCGCTTCTGTTTACTATCTCTGTTACTGATGGTCTGGTCTCTGATATGACCAAAGGCTGCATCAAAACCTGCCTCTAAGCCTGCCGCCAAGCCTGCAGCGAAACCCAAGACTCCTGCAAAGCCCGCACCGAAGACTCCCGCGAAGCCCGGAGATAAGTCTCCCGCAAAGCCTGGAGCTAAGTCTCCCGCAAAGCCTGGAGCTAAGTCTCCCGCAAAACCTGGAGCGAAGTCTCCCGCCAAAAAGCCCGGTACTCAAGCCAAGAAACCCGCTGGCAAATGCAAGAGACCGCCAACTCGTGGTGGCAAGAACCCAACTCCTGGTGGCGAGAAACCAACTCCTGGTGGCAAGAAACCAACTCCTGGTGGCAAGAAACCAACTACTGGTGGCAAGAAACCAGCTCATGGCGGCAAGAAGCGGTCCTTTGAGGTTCGAACAGACACAGGGCAGGGTGAGCATTTTTTTCTTGTCTCTTACGGTAACCGAATTAATCACGGTGTACAGTAATCACTGTTTCTGGGCAACAATTCCTGCTAGGGGAGAGTACGTCTGGTAGTGGCGGTGCTAAAGTAGGTTGTGTTCCTAGCCACGGTGCACGATGCCTGACGAGCATATTTGATAGACGTTCAAAGTCCAAGGCGGAAGGGCGTTTGCCAAGCGCCCCAGGCATCCCGGTAATCCTCCCCCAGACTTCACCCAAGAAATTATCAGCACGAAGAGAGCCTCCGATGCACTTCACACCGGGTTATACATTACTCATGGTCCAGCTGGCGGATACATGTGGCTGATCACGGCTGCCATGCCCGGAGGGGAAATCTCATCAAGGTGGTTCATGAACCCGCACAGATTCGCGACGAGGAAGGCTTGTGAGGATGATTTCAATACTGCGAAGGCACTTGTGAAGGCTTCACAACGCACGTTGGCGAGTAGAGCCGGACTGGTGCATGGGGATAATCACCCAGGAAACGTACGTTCTCGCGACTGGCCCCGGATTGGATTATGACTGATTTGGTTTCGCGCTCTCGTAGTGGTTCGTCCCTCTCACAGGGCATATTGACAGGGTACTCCCGATTGACTTTGGCATAACGAGGCCTCCAGTGGGTTTTTCCTTACTGGCTCGAAGAAGTCTTGCTTAGCCGACTGACACTTGTTGCAGAATACTGACATTGAACATCTTGTCAACCAACAATATAAGTATCCCCCCGATTACTGGGCCTCCTTCGCTGAATGTGGTGTTTGCGCATCATGATTGAGTCAGCTAGGGTACTTGTCGGATAGTCACACAACATGAGAGAATACCAATAATCAATACTAGTCCCATCATTTAATTTTTGCCTATTTCCCGAGCAATGAGTGGAGACGGAATATCAGTGAATTTCGAGTTCTCGTGAGTATGTTAGCTACTTAGTTTTGTTAACCGCGGTGACTGCTCAAGTGTTTACAACACCATCCGAAAACAATGAGTAGAAGAATGGTCGTCCAGCATAATTTAGAAAGCGTAGATCTACAAATGTCGGGGAGATGCATAAGTTTGTGGGGGGAGGCTGTCGTAGATCCACGAGTACGTCCGTTTCTAGTCAGACCCATCCCCTCATCTGCCCCAGTCATGCGTCAAGTATATGGCTGTTTGATAGATTCAAGTAATTGTCGCATTTTGCAATCTCTAGCTCATGGTTCCGCATGGTATTTGAAGGCGCACATAGTATCTAGGATCACGGCAAGCTTCGGCCACCTGTGTCCTACTCGATATGTATGACGTTTGTGCAGCTTACGTATGCTGATGTGGATCGCCATGTAGGAAGAAGTATCGAAAGGCTGCCCGAAATTCTGGGTGATAAGAAGTGACACTGGGGCACCTCTCCTCCTCCGGCAGGTTGTCACCCTTTCCGTGTTTCCTTCGGATAAAGTGCGTGTATCATTCCTGCTATCTTCTGCCCTAACGCAGTAGCTAAGTGCTGAGCCTAAAGGGTATCCTTGGGTACCTGCCAGCCGATGGCAGGGGTAGCCCTCGTGGGGCATAATTTATGCCCATGGATTGAGGGCTTTTCACGAGACCGCCATACCTCTTCCATGGAGAGTTTTCCAAAAGCCTACCCACTCTTCTTCTCAGGGTATGCTAAGACCTTGCCATTCTCAACGTAGGTATACTAAGACTCTACCTATCCTCGTGGCAGGGTACACTGGGGCCATACTCCTCCTCACCATGAGGTATACTGAGACCCTCCACATCCTCGCCGTAGGGTATACAAAGACTCTGCGTGTCCTACCCGCAACATATGCCAACAGCTTGCCTATTTTCTCACAGGGTATTCTTGAGACCCTGTCCATTTTTTTTCCGAGTGGCACTCTCATGCCTTGCTCCTCACCAATCACATATTGATGAGCCAAGGCAAAACCATTGTAAGGGTTATTTTCTGCGTCGATACCCGCCCGTTCCAGTGCAGTCTCGGATGTTCTGCCTGTCACCGCGTTCATATGCGAAATCGTCAAAATCAATTAACCCAGGTCGCCTCTTGCTTCGTCTTGTTCTCGTTTTGGTCACAGGTATTCGATAGCAACACGGAGTCGTTCTCTTGCTTCTTATGTATCTCAATCTTGTTTGAATACTCATTGAATGCGATGTCTGCTGTTTTTATACGAGTCCGAGTTTCTTACCACATAGTGCGTGGGGAGGGTACTGATGCACGAACCAAAAACCAATATATCTCAGGGTGAAGTGTGCGGGTTCTCGCAACTCTTCACGTCGACTACCTTGCTAACCACGGATCGCCTTTTCTGAGACGTTTGAAGGACCATCCGAAAAGTATCATTAAGAGCACAGTCATTCGATTAAAGTTATAAAGGATATCACGAATCAATTCCAAGTTGCCTTGATCATATCAGCCGCATGCTCCGCAATGGTGTACACCGGAGTTTGGGTATGTGCACAAGGCACATATGGCTAGGGCTTTGTCAGTGAAAGGGGACAGTTCACCATGGAAAAACTCACCATAACGGACGCATCGACAATCCGCAGTCCAGAAACCCCCTTCACCAATAAATCAGAGTCTACAGCTCCCCAGCTTGCATTCTTTGGAGACATTGCTGCAGTCGACACGGAATGCAAAGCTGTCACAGTGATATTTCTAAGGACGTTGTCAATTTCGGCATCAGACATTGTGCTCGAGAATGGTGCTTGGATGTCCGTGATAATGTTCTTCCAAACTGGAGCGTTGGCAAAATGCATAGCAGTCTTAACTGCTTCGCGAGCAGTAAAGATGTCAAAGTCAGAATCGAAAATGCCGAGGTCAATCAAGGGATCGTCGAAAGGATCATTGGACCATATTCTAACCGAGCCGCCTTTGTCGCTTCTTGTGAATCTGTGCATTTTTGGATGAGAGTATGAATACCGATTACGAAAAGCAGGGCTGACAATGTTGACGCCGACGTAAACCCCGGCAGAACCCTGTGCATATGGTGAGGAGTCGGACAAGAATCAGAATGAATGACACCCACACCCAAGACCAGCTCGATGTGGGCAGAGTTCGGACCAGAAGAAGGATTCTGGAATTGTTTGTATATCGGTGAATCGTCTGGAAACCGCGTCCAAGCGATATGGTCAATCGCAAACAGCGCAACGTAGGGTCCCGTCCCGTTGGCATTCCAGAGTTCCAGCGCTTCAGCTTGTAATGGTGTGTCAATACTCAGACTACGGTGAATGATAGTGAGTGTATTTTCGAGGTCAGACAATTGGATCCTTACTTTGCTCAAGGGCCTAAATCGATTGAGTTCAGCACCAAGCCAAACAAAGTAGTGAAGAACGGATGATCAGAAAGATTCTGTCCTACGCTTGGGTTATGCAGCACTGTTGGTATATCAAGCACTTTCAAGTCATCCTGGTCGCCAATGCCTCAGTGCAGAAGGATATGTGGAGTGAGGATGGATCCGGCTGACAAAATAACTTCTTTGGAAGCCTTTGTCAGGGTTGCCTCTGATGAGTCAGGAGAACGGATCTCGACGGTGCGGATAGTCAATCCTTGGGTTGAATTGTTCTGCGTCTCGAGCACTCGGGTCACCCTTGTGTTAAGTAAGATGTGTAAGTTTGAACGCGATCGGGTTTGCTCGTCAAGGTAGGATGTCGCTGCACTGCTGCGCATCCCGTTGCGACTGATCGTGGACTGAAGCCAATCCCTGAACGAGATTTCGTCAATCAAGGCAAGCTACACCTGTGTTTACTGTTGCCTGCCATACCCAGTCCAAGTGGTGTGCCAGAGTTCATATCCAGGTTGAATTCAAAGTCTCCTCCCAGCTGGCTACCCGCTTGTAAGGTAGCTGAATCAACTGGGGGATGGAGTGATCCTGGAAGTGTTACACCCACCTTGCCAGTGAAGCTGTGAACCTGGGGATCGAATATGTCTTGAGTGTCATGATTAGCAACCAGATCCTCAAATTTCTCTGTCTGGACATGTTCCGACTCAGGTACTTGATCAAAGAATAAGAAGCATTAAGAAGACTCACTTTTCTGATGTATTGTTGTACACTGTCCCAAGTCCACCCAGGATCGCCAGTGACACTCGCACAGCGATCAAAATCCGAAGAAGTGCCTCTAGTGTAAAACATTTCATCTTTTTATCTTTTTGAATGCAACCTCACCCGTTCCCAGGACGCATTACGGCTGCACGCACTAATGGAGCTGCTTCCTCCAAGTACATGTCCACGTGGGTAAGCTATTGAACGCCTGTTGTGGCCTTGCTGCAGAACCATGGTGAAATTCCAGCCAGCACTGCTTCGAGCATCATCAAAAGCGACGCCTGGTATGAGGGAGTTTATGACCCCTTTGTTACTACAAGGTGCTTTAATTTCATACATGGGCGGAGTTAAGATGTCGACACACGTAGGTCCATCTTCTATAAGGAATACATTGAACTTGGTGTTTTCTGTCAGCCTGTTTGCAAGAACTGATCCAGCTGTGCTGCCTAGATTTGACCTGCATGAGCTCATGGTTCCACAAATGGACTAAGTGCTTACCGCCAACAATAATGAAGTTCCAGTTGAGTTTGGGGACGTCTTCAATTGTCGTGTAAGTGGCACAACAACAGAGTGAGCACAGCCCAAGTACAGTTGCGATTGTGAGGAGCATTTTTCTCCCTGAGGAAAAGACGCACTGCCGGAAAATCCGGATAATGTGGTTGGGCGCAGCTTATATACTTTTATCGAGAGTTTCACTCTCGGAATTTCGTCAGAATCCAACGCCAGTGTATAAGCAAACCTGGAAGGAAATGGCCATATAGGGACACTTCAAAATTGAGTGTAAACATGGATACATGTTTACTACTCACGGATCAACGGATCGCTCGATCCCGGGATAACGAAACTAATTATAACGGACACACAGACCTATCTCGAAGAACGTATATAAACTGTCAACGACCGATAATGCTCTCTCTCTCTCTTTCCCCCGTCTTCTCTATCATACTCTCTTCTTATACGCGCGTGTATCTTAGACAAAACCAACCGTGGCTTCGTGCCCGTTCATTTTGGTGTGAACGTGAGTAATCCTTATTCTTAAGTGAAGCCTTGCAGTCGTCGCTGCAGGCTTACGTGCACATGGAGATGAGCTTCGGCCACATGAATATGGTTGACGTTCTTCCACGCCATTTTCTGAACACCATAGGGCATAAGGCTCGTGTGGATCATGTCCAGTGCTAACCAAGACGGTCCAGTCAAATCACTTCAAGAGGCGCTGGATGTGAACGATGAAGGTCAACCTGAGCTGTTTTCCGGTTGCAATTGGCAAAGTCGGGATTGGTATGAGGCACAAGTTCTACCCACCGGTCCCTTCCCCGCCGGCATCGGATTAGATAAACTAAAATACACGAACGGCTAAGGCACGCTTGAGTACCAGAATGCATTCTCTCAGGGGAGGGAGCTGGGAAAGGAACGGATGGATACCCACGTCGAGTGCACAATATGAAGAAGTACACGTCAGTTGATGTTGGAGTTGGGGCGAAGCAGTCCACAACGAGGCACTCTTCGTATTGAAGCAAGACCTTTTTTCCAAGGTATCAGACGCTGATATTCACCATTTTGTAGAGCACGAGCTAGTTAAAAGGTTGAACGTAATTCCACAGGCTCCAGCTGTTGCCCAAGGTAGACACTCAGCTCTGCAAATCCCGGATGCCCCACGCGAAGCATGTTCAATGATAAGTTGTAACTCAAAAATTCCAGAGCAAGCTCCCGCTGGACTGTCAAATTAGAATATCGTGGTCGGTGCGTCCCAAATCCCTCCCCCTTATTGTTCCTGTATCTTCTGAAGGCTGAATGTAAATCCCGGATTTCCACAGAGATCCAAAAGCACGCCAAGAACCTCGGGGAGAAAGCTCGAAGAGACGTGGGTAGACTTTGTCAAGGTGATGGGAAGAGACCACATTGTGCATCATTGCTGAATGTACGCGATACATGCTAACATATGAACCGGCAACACCCGATAAATGAACACCACAGTTTTTAAATAGTCTGATACATGCTTGCCGTTGCACCAGTGTCCCGAAACCTTCTTGACTATGTCAATGGCAACAAGCTTGCTTCGTAAAATCGGCATCACATCTTGTTGTATACTTGCACTACGGGTGGGTTTGCGTTGGTTGTGCTTTGGAGAAAGAGTTACCATCAGAGAGACAGAGGAGCACCAGTCCGCCAGCCAGCCCTGGGCGCTCGACAGGCGAAACTTTGAAACAGAAATTCCAGGTTGTGCCACCCGCGGACTTTCCGCAACACGATCACCAAGACAACAAGGGGTCGTTTCATCATTGTAAGCACTTGTTACCTACATAGCCTGTCGGCTACAGGCTACGGTATCCTCATTTCTGCGTGAAACAAAATATATTACGTAACCAACATAATAGAACCACGTGGACTGTCCCATATGTGAGGATCAGTGATCCCCTTGAAACCTCGTACACACACCTTGCAAATGATTTGGCAGAGTCGCAAGTCTGCGCCGCTGCCTCGGAGTTCCACCCTCGCACTCTCGGTTACCGGGCACAGCGCAACCACCAATCTCGGTTCTCAACTGATTTCCGACTTCGAAACCTCGAATGTTTCAAACTGTGCTCAGAGCGGTAGCATCTATAAAGGCACACAGACTATGTGTCCGACTCTCCAGTGCCTGGTGCATCCCACAGTAAGCAGACAGACTCCTTCCTCTCATTCGCTGCATTTTCTGATTATGTCTCGTTTTTCTGACAGAGTTACTTCGGCTGGTCCTTGTAACTCACTATCCCTCACGACCCAGACGCCAACGCCAACTCCAACAACGCAACCTTTTAGCATCACATCATGAAGTTCTCTGCCTCTTTCGTCGTTCTCGCGTTCATCTTCTCCAAGACCGCGCTAGCCCTACCCGTCGTACGTTGTTTCTATCCTCGATGCAATGAAACAGCATAACGAGCATCTACATCCTGACCTAGGATAACGATGGCTATGATCTCCTCGAAAGGGACTTTTCTGACGTATATGATCTTGAAGCTCGCGAGCTCTATGATAACATGTATGAGGAGCGTTCATTCGACGACGACGAGCTCTTCGAACGGGACTTGTTCCACGAGGATCTCGAAGCCCGAGCCGGTGGCAAGGTAATGAATTACTCACTTCTGTTCACCGTCCTCTGACACTGACGGTCTGGTCTCTGATATCACAGAAGGCTGCACCAAAACCCGCCTCCGAGCCCGCCCCCGGGCCTGTAGCGAAACCCCAGCCTCCTGCAAAGCCCGCAGCTAAGCCTCCCGCAAAGCCCGCAGCTAAGCCTCCTGCAAAGCCTGGAGCTAAGCCTCCCGCAAAACCTGGAGCTAAGCCACCCGCCAAAAAGCCCGGTACTCAACCCAAGAAACCTGCCGGCAAATGCAAGAAGCCCACTCGTGGCGGCAAGAAACCAACTCGTGGTGGCAAGAAGCGGTCCTTTTCCTTTGAGGTTCGAACAACTACAGGGCAAAGTGAGGATTTTTTCTCGCCTCCCACGGTAACCGAACTGATCACGGTGTACAGCAATTACCATTGATGGGAAGCATTACAAGCTTGAGGAGAGTACCTCTGGTAATGGCGGTGAAGAGGTAGGTTATGTTCCTAGCCGTGGTGCACGAACCCTGACGAACATATTTCGTAGACGTTCAAAGTTGAAGGCGGAAAGGCGTTTGCCAAGCGTCCCAAACATCCCGGCAATCCTCCCCCGGACTTCACCAAAGAAATTGAGAGCACGAAGAAAGCGTCCGATGCACTTCACAGCGGGTTATATATTGGTCATGGTACAGATGGTGGATACACATGGCTGATCACGGCTGCCATGCCTGGAGGGGAGGTCTCATCAAGGTGGTTCATGGACCCGGAGAAATTCGCGACGAAGAAGGCTTGCGAGGATGATTTCAAGGATGCGCTGGCAGCTGTGAAGACTGCACAACACACGTTGGCGGGTGCCGGACTGGTGCATGGGGATAATCACCCAGGAAACGTACGTTCTCGCGATTGGTCTTGGGTTGGGTTATGGCTGATTTGGTTTCGTGCTCTCGTAGTGGTTCGTCCCTTTCACCGGGAAGATTGACAAGGCACTCCCGATCGACTTTGGTATTACGAGACCTGGGGTGCGTTTTTTTATGATTATTGCCAAGAGATTGTACTTAGCCGATTAATACTTGTTGCAGGACACCAACATCGACCAGCTTCTCAGCCAACAATACAAGTATCCTTCTGATCACTGGGCTGCTTTCGCTGAATGTGGTATTTGTAAATAGGGAGTCAGCTAGGGTACTTGTTGGATTGTCCTACAGCATGAGAAAATACGAATAATAAATAAAAGTCCCATCACTTAATTATTGCCTATTCCCCGAACAACGAGTGGAGGCGGAATATCGATGAATTCTTTGAGTTCTCGCGAACATGTTAGCTTCTTGGTCCTACTTAGCTTGTTTAGCCACGGAAATTGCGGACGTCCTTACAATGCCATCCCGAGTGAGAGCATGGTCCTCCGCATAATTCTAGAACCAGTGAACTCTTGAAACGTCGTACATCCGTTAGCTACTTGGTCCTGACTAGCCTTACCAGGCAGCTGAAGTGCTCACAACACCATCTGAGCTATGAATAGGCGTATGGTCATTCAATCCCATTCCAGAAAACTCATCTTAAATGTCGGTGAAATGTAGAAGTTTGTAGACAGAGGCAGCATAGATTGACGAGACGACATAATTTGATTTAGAGACAGATATGAGAAGGACACACAGGAATGTACTTTGCCTCGAGATCCATAAGCGCGGGGAACTACTTATGTTAAGGAAAAAGTCTACGAATACGTTGTGGAAGTTTCCATGCTTATTCAAATTAGATCAATGTCACCTCCAAGATGAGATCGCTCCGCCATAACATACACAGGACTTCGGAAGAGGACAGTTAAGGTGAGTTAGGACATCCTCGCTCGGTGTCAGAGCAACAGGAATCGAAGAGGTGCCCGTCTGAATGGCCTGTCACAGAGAGCGTTCAGTACCCTACTGGAGGCTCAATTGCACAAGGAGGCTGAAAGTTCCGCACGTGGAAGATAATATCACACTGCCTTGAGATCCTATTGCGCTAGAGCCTTCGATAAGTGGAAGGTCAGCCTAGCTCCTTCAGCTTGCTTCTGTCTTCTGCAACGACTCTTTCACACCCCCGGGTGATTGTTGTGGCTCCGAGGCCTTAAGATACCCAGTTGTCATGGCCAGACGGAAAATCGAATATCTCTGCGGATCAGATAAACAGGTCCACCCGAAATTCAACTGTGAGGAGCAGATACTGTCACCTCTGCGAATCAACACACTTTTCTGCCTTCTAGCATCACTCTCCGAATGACATCAGGATACCCCCGCTCTCTTCTCCCCAAAGATATTCAGTCCGAGATAGCACACATTTCTGATATTACGTCTGCTTCGACGTCTTTCGAATCGAAGGTTCACTCCATTCCATTTCCTGTTGCACCACTGGAGCGCGTCCATGATGAGCGGGCCATCAACCCCTCCGTGGTCCCTTCCACTGAGCTCGACGGGGCGGTTGATGGAATCGAGTGCCTGGATACACCGAGCCCGTTGTCCATTGTCCATGCATCATGTCTGCACCTCTGTTTCTTTCGGAGCCAATACGGGTATATGCGCTTGGTGCAAGGTTTGGATGGGAGGAGGTTCCTCAACACGCTGCGGTGTACACTCTCCCAATTAACCTAGCATCTTCTTCTCAGTCCCCGTTGCCCACCCCTAGCCCTTCTGATGGCAAGAGTGGTGGCAGAAGCGGCGATGGCGATGTGGATCTTGAGGATCAGTTGTCTCAAATTCACGGACCGGCTATGCTCCTCAAATTCCACCACTGGCGTAGAGATACATTCCGTACTCTCCTATGGTCGCCCTCCATGTTCACTGTTGGCAATGCAGACAACGCTCTTTGTAGAGGATGTGATAAGGAGGTGGATGATAGTTCGTGACGTGAACTCCGTTCAAGACTGCTATGGGAGATAGATCAGGATGCAAGTAGGAAGAGCATATTGTCATTGGAGATGAAGGAGTGGGAGGAAAGTAGGCGGAATGCCATTTTATCCTCGCCCAGTTACGATGAAGGAGATCAGGGATTGCGCTGAGCAACTGCCAGAGCTCGTTTGAAGCTAGATGGACGGAAGAGGGACCAGTTCCTGCTCTACAACAGCATTGTTGATCTTGCTCCGAATCTAAGTCAGCGAATGCCGGACCAACGGCTAAAAAGTCCGCGAGACCATGTCAAGTAAATAGGTTAGTCTCGCCACGTATATACAAGCACAGTGTTAAAGCTTTTCTGTTGTTCGAATATCCCAAGTCCACTGCTCAATCTATTGCCAGGCTTCCTTCACAAGGTCCGCTCCTCGTTCCCCGATAAAGTATACTGCCGTCTGCGTGTGTGCGCAAGGTATATACGGCTACCACCCTCTCAGTACCGCGAACTGGTCACATGGGACGAACCACTTACCATGATGGACGCATCAATGACCCTCAGACCACTCACACCTTTCACTCTCAAATCCGGATCAACAACTCCCCAACTAGCACCTTTCGGAGACATCATAGCTGTCCCAATAGGATGCCACGCCGTCACTGCGTTTTCTCGTACAGCGTTCTCAATTTCAGCGTCAGTGGAGAGGTTAGCGAACGGTTCGAGGATACCGGTGATGGAGTCTTTGAGGACTGGCGAAGAGACGAAGCGCCTGGCGGCCTTGATACCTTCGAGAATAGCAAGGATGTCGAAGGGATGGGAGAAGAAGTTTGGGTTGATTAGTGGGGGATCGAGGGGGTTGGAGGAGCGGAGGGCGAGGAAGCCACCTATAACCGATGTTTGGGTTAGTGGAATCGTCATGAGCAGTGGATTTTTGACACACGCGAGGCAGGGCTACTGAGACGGAGGCGGGTGTCCCATAAGGTGTTGGTTGCCTGCAAAGCTGGAATCAGATCCTGCTCGTGTAGGTGGGGATAAGGTGAGAACGCGCCCCGGCGAAAATCTCAATGTGTGCAGCCGTAGGGCCAGAGGAGGTATCAGGGAACATTTGGAGTATTGGTGAATCGTCTGGTACGCGGATCCAACCAAGGTGATCACTTCGTACTAGTGCGGTGTATGGCCCGGTTCGGTTTTTCTCCCAGAGTGCTAGAGCCTGTGCTTGCAGGTCTGTATCGAAACTCAGGCTGGATAATTGGTGGATTAGCGAATGTTTTCAGAGTCACTATCGGAACTCACTTTGCCCAAGGACCTATGTCGATAAAGCCAGGCTTCAAACCGAACGAGACGTTCAAAGAAGGATGGTCTGTCATGTTCCGTCCAACACTTGGGTTATGGAATATCACTGGGATCCCTAGCTTCTCCAGATCGTTCCGATCTCCAATTCCGGAGCTGAGGAGGATATGGGGGGACCCAATTGATCCTGCGGACAGGATGACCTCCTTCGAGGCCGTCATGAGGATAACATCCGACGGATTGTCAGAGGAGGTGATTTCCACCGTCCTGATAGTAGGATCCAGCGTTTTGTTATTGAAACCTCTGGAAGTTTGGAGGACGCGAGTGACAAGGGTGTCTGTAACTACATGGAGGTTCTTGCGGGACCGGACGTCTGGGGTCAGGTAGGATGTTGCGGCGCTGCTTCGGGTTCCGTCATGACCTATCGTTGCTTGAAGGAATCCTAGCATAATGTCCAACTTCAAGTCTCGTGGTTGCGTCATGATATCTACTGAATTACGAACCTACGCCAAGAGGCATTCCAGAGTTGAAGTCCAAGTTGAATGCGAACTCTCCACCTAGTTCCTGTGTCGCTTGCAGAGTGATTGTGTCGACAGTGGGGTGTTGGAACCCTGAAACGGTTATTGGCACCGAGCCATTCAGGCTATGGACTGCGGGGTTGTATTGACCGGTGATGTTGTGGTTGTCTACGGGTGGTTGGAACTTTTCTTGCTACAAGCAATTAGATCAGGGTCAGCCTTGCATTGTCCTAGTAGTACTTACTCTCTTGATGTATGGCTGGAGGTTGTCCCAGCTCCACCCTGGATCGCTAGTGACTCTAGCCCAACGGTCATAGTCCGAGGCTGCGCCTCTGGTAAAAACCATCCCGTCTATTGTCTCCCAAGTGAGTTTCCGGCAGCTGCACTTATGTTGGGGATCTACTCACTAACGGAACTACTTCCGCCGAGGAGATGCCCACGTTGGTAATCGATAGAACGATTATTATAACCTGGAATTGGAAGAGTGGTGAAGTTCCAGTCATAGCGTGTGCGGGCGAGCTTGGACTGAAGACCCGGACACATTGACTCTAGGACTCCTTCATTGCTGTATAAAGGCATTAGGTACAAAATCACCAGGAGTTGGAGGAGACGGACGTACGTAGGTCCCGCCTCTATTAAGAGGACCTTGAACTCTGTGTTTTCGGTTAGCCTGCTTGCGAGGACTGATCCTGCAGTCCCGCCTGAATGAGGGTTGACGTCAGAGACAGGCAGGTAAGTGGGCGACGTGCATCAACACAAACCTCCCACTATGATGAAATCCCAATTAAGCTTTGGGACATCTCTGATTGATCCCCATGTTGCGCAAAAAGCGAGAGAGGAAAGTGCGAGCACGATCGTTATCTTGCGAAACATTGTATACATTTCTGGTGGCGCTAGATAGCCACCTCACAAGGTGGTTTATATTCTTTGGGAGCCCCTCCCTTCCCGGTTTGTAACCTAACCAAGGATTCTTGGAGGTGTTCCAAGGAAACTAGATGGCTATGGCCATATGCCGACGCTGGGAATAAGCGCAAAGACCGCCCGATGATAAATAGCGATGTGGTAATGACATGGGTATACTGGCACCTATCAAGGAGATGCATGGTGGGTTTATGGCGGCTGTTGAACCCCATGAACGAGGATCTTTGTAGCTGATGGGTTAAATCAGGAGTACGTGGTATTTTAAGACCAGGCGCTCCAACATTTGTGCATAAACCCGAACGATGCCGAAATGGAGCCCCATATTCCTTATAAAAACAAAGTCTCTAGCTCCAAATTGGAGAATGGATGGGAAAGTGATAGGTGAATGAAATATGTTATGGGAAAGCAGGTGCCTTGGGTTCCTGGGGAACCATCTTCTGCTTCTCTTCATCTCACGATGAGAACGGCGGTCGAGAATCAGAGACGGTCATGCATCAGCCCTTCCCGCGTTCTTTCATGATTGGATTTTGTCACCGCTTATCATTGAGAGCATACGCATTCTGGTCGACAAGTCACCACATCACATATCATTGCTCATCCAATGACATTTGTTCGCCGTTCAGATCCAGATAGCTAAAGCATTAGCCATTTCTATTGTTGTCTATTTTAGAACGTGGGTAGCCGGACACATGATTGGCGCTGGCTATCGTCAGTGCGACTCGTTCCTACACCACTCTCGTTAACGGTTCTCGGTGTGTATCTTCCTATATTTCAGCATTCAGTCCATCAAATTCGGGACTGCTAGGTATTATTGGCTAGTTGGCAACCAGCCTCAGTGGAGGTCGTTCACACGAAACATTATCTTCCACAAGAATTCTTCCTGGGTTTGTCTCGCCGAGTTTTGGATGATCTCTTCCAAGCTACCACTGAGGGTAATTGTGCTGTTCTCGTTGTTTGGTGCCTTTAGGGTGTAGGTGAAATAGACTCAAGAAGGTTTCAACCATAACATTCACCACTTCATTTCTGTCGGGACAATACGAGAGTCGGCAGTTCGAGCGAGAGCTTGGCAGCGGCGTGCGAACGAGGGTCGCCTGATAGGAGCGCCGACACTGGGGAGGAAGCTAGATCTTTGTTGGTTCCAAAGATTTCTTCACACATAGCAATGGAACGGAATCTTTGGTAAGAATGACAATAGACTGAGCGAAGAATGCCTTGGAGTATAACGCGTACATCCTGCCTGGACCTCTGGTCAGTACCTCTCCACCTTCATCTGCTGCTTCTTCGAGATAGCTAGCGATGGTGCTGGTCAACCACTGTGACGCTGGTCATCATAACCACCAGCGGGTAAAGCACGTAAACGGCGCGGCCGACAAATTGTTTCACCCCGGTGAACAGAACCTTCGAGCAGCCGATGCGCAATACGGCTGAGGCAAAGGTTACCGTCAGATTCCCGGCAGTAGATTGGTGTAATACATACTTCCACGATCCAGGCGAATGTGGGGACCGGTGACCGGCTAGCGTCGGAATGCTACCCTTTCACCTCCTCCCATACGAAGATGGTAGTGGAACCCCATCGCAACGACGACGACGCTCCGCCGACTGCTCCCTTCCATCCACGGAAGGTGGCTCCTTGGTCCCTGACTGCGACGACACGAGGATCGCGGCGCTTTTCCTACTTCGAGCATCCAACACCTGGTCTCATTTATTCACGGCCTTTAGGTAGTCAAATTTTCCATAGTCCGGTAAATTTCCATTTAATTCATTATTTCTATTCGATTTGCTCGTGTTCTAGCAATTTCTCCTCTAGTTCAGTGCAATATCAACTCGGTAGTATAAAATTGTGTCGTAGGTACGACGAATGGACAGTTTTGACACCCCCACTCTGCTCTCTCTTCGCCCTCAGCTCTCTCGTCGATTACACCGCCAGACGTATTGCTGGCACCCTACACCTCTACCCAAGAACTCGCCTCTTCACGAATTCTTCAGTGGGCTGCCGTGTATACAAATCCTCCACAATATGGAGATCGGAGCTTGGCTGGTGTTGCAAGACACCCTCCTCCTCTCATACGAAATCACCGCCGATTCGCCACTTCGACGTTCCAACATTCCCGGAGCATGCGAACGAAGTCCTCAACATTCCGCACACCATCCCCTTCCACCTTCGGAAGGTGGAGTCTGACCCCTTCAACGACGGGATCTACTCTCCGAACGCGCTATGCCTTCAAGAGGCATCCGACATCCGATTACCATTTTGACTTGGTGTCTTGTATTCAAAGTACGTTCCCGCTATGCTTGTAAATGGACACTTAAAAATGAAATGTCATCATAAATACAATATTTGTACCTTTCCCCTTATTTCTCTACTTTCTTGACTGTTCTCTAGCATTTTCTTTATTGTACAAATGATCTGTAAACTGTAGTATAAAAGCCTTGTAGTAGGTGCAACAAATACAACTTATCTTTCCCCCAAAAGTTTCCCTCAGCTCTCTTCTCGCTCTCAACTCTCTACCTCACCCTTTTCCCATAACCATTCCTAATGCCAGACGGATGCTGGCACCCCTTGCTACAACCCTGAACTCGCCTTGTCAACAAGTTGAATGTCAAAAGGTCTGGCTTCTTGGAATGCATGGGAGCCAGATACAACCAAGTTTTCATTACAACAGAAGCAAAATCATTGTGGCCAAGGCGACCCCAGACTGCATTCACGAGGGCAACAAATGGGGTGTAATGGCTTGCCTCACTCACTGGTGGACTCCTCTTCATATTGTCACACCATCAGTATGAAATGAGAATCTTGGGTTATCTCATCCCAAAGATCTTTTCTGATGTCTTCCACTTCTCGTCGCACCCACAGACCATACGCAGAAAGTCTTTGAAGGGCATGTGTTTTGGGTGTTCAACACCATGTTGGAGATATGGCGCATAGTCAACCTGGGTGGTCTGGATATCACGAGAGACGTGACTGCTAGTACCATAAATGTATGGAGTATCTCGGATCGGGCCTGTGTGGACAGACGAGCTCTTCTGCAGGTGGGAGCTGCTGGGTGTGGCCATGCTGCTTGTGCTTCCGACACCGAAAGCCCATTGAAACGTTTTACAACACTTAGAGATCACATGACTTTCCTCTCTCGTTGGCCCATTGCTCTAGAGGTAAGCAAATTGGCCTAACAGGCATTTGTCAGGCATATTCTAACTGTTAAAAGGAACGCTAAATACTGTATCTATTATTTACGCTATATGTAATATGGGAATAGTTCCGGTTAATATTATTAGTAGAGATAGTAATTTAGCACGAATATATTCGGGTGATATGTCGACTTCCTCGGCTTTCTATATTTGAGTGATATGTATGACATATCGATATCTCTCAAATGTTAAGGGATATGATATTCAGGATACCTGGTTCAGAGATAAGGTTTGTTGATATTTTGACATGTAAATACACGGTACTAGTCTCAGAGGCATAGTCGTACTCCATGTGCCCCAAATGATGAAATGATGATGTGCGCCTTTCCGGGAACTAGGTTGCCAGGTACTTCCATGCCTCAGTCTGCCAGGTCCCCCAAAGCATCCCTCCCAGGTCCACAATCTGCGGCACTCGCACACTCTCGCATACGTGCCCCCCGGCGCGCAGCCTCAGCACTTCCTGCCACCCCCAACAGCACTCCGAAGTCCCTATCCAAACCCAATGCTCTCCACCGAACCCTCAGATCCGACAAAGTCGACACTAATCCGAGGTCCTACGATCACAGAGACCCATTCAACGCGTTAAATACACTCATCAAACTTCTCACATCCCTGCCTTCGCGTATTATTACAGGAGGTGCGGGATCCCAATACAAGCTTCTCATGATTGACGAACACAAGCTGTGTCTCCATCTCTGTAACATCGTCGAGCCGTTCCTCCTTTCCTCTCTTCCTCACGGCAATGACGATGTCCCCGTGCTATCAAACGCGTCAAATGCCCACGTATTCAAGAGACCTAGGGTCCTGCTCGTACGTCAACCAACAGAAATCCTCGATCGTATTACAGCTTGTATCGAAACGCGTGAAGATCTCATGAATTTCGGGATCACCTGCAGGAGGCTTTATGAGGTCGTGTTTCCTCGACATTGGGAGTATCGTGTTATTCGGGCAAAGTTGTCGATGATCGGTGTGTGGAAGCATTTATGCGAAAGAACGGACCTGGCTGCGAACGTGAGAGTTGTTGAGGTTCTTGACGAGAGGAGCGAGAAAAGGGTTTTGGTTCCGAGGGTGTGTAGGAAGCCTGTTGCATCCTCTGGTGCTGTGAAGCAGAGTGGGGTGGGCGGCGGGGTAAAGGCAGAGGAAGTTGTTAGTGCTACGAGCACTGAAGAGGACTCATCTTCCACATCTGCACACGAAGACGGCGATGAGAGTATAGCGGGAGTTGGAATCAAGAGAGTATCGATCCACAAGAGACAGGAAAAATACTTTGTCGCTGCACTCACAAAGATGATGGGGTTAGTGAGATTGAAGTGGGAGTCTAATCATTCGCCGATGACCGTCCTTGACGATGGCGCCGTTTGGAAGACTCTTGTGGACGAGTGTGGACCGTCACTGAAAACGCTGGAGGTGGTGGATAATATGGCGTTTGCGCCTTTGCCAGCAGGTGATTCTGAAGGCGAAGAGGATGAACATGGAACTGACAAGTTGTCCAAATCTGTGGTGAGTATGTCTTGCATCGGGAGATATGTGACTCGTACTGATGAACTCCTAGCTGGTCAACCTGCGATCTATATCGCTAAAGGCCACCCAGTTCAACTATGGTGCTCCTAAGGAACCTGCTATGAACCGGATCGCAACCGTCCTCCATCAGTGCCCCAACATCGAGGTGAGGTTCCGCCCGAACTCCATTCTCAATTCAACTCCAATAACTTTTATATGCATAGAGGCTCGAAATAATGTTCAGAACCTCAAAGAGCGGTCATAACCCCATCCCAGTTGCGAACGAACTCTTGGTCTGCGGGCGTTGGTTACACCTCACTTCTCTGACACTCACCAACCTCTCCTGCTTCACCACAACCACAACCCTCACAACTTCAGCGTCAACGTCCACAGCTGACACAGCGACCATCCAACAGAACCCGCTCGAAACCTTCCTTTGTGCCCATCCTAACCTTCAAATACTCAAGGTCCTAGACGTCGGTCCATCTTCGCAATTCCGCCGTATACGCACACCCCAGCGCAACATGTTACCCAAACTTCGTGAATTACACGCCAATAGGGACATCATCAGCATGATACTTCGAGCAGAATGCGACGAAGCGAGACCACTGGAAGTCATCAAAGGCTTCAAGTTGATCGGCGCCGGTGCTGGTGGTTCTGTCCAGTGTGACGGCGGCAGGGGTGGTGGGGATCACAAGTGCCCTACAAACGCAAGCGGTAATATGAACGTCAATACGGAGTTTTACCGGAACTTGAAGAAAGCAGGGGCAAACGTGAAGAGGATTGAGTTGGAAGGATGGGGTGATTTGGATGATATACGGATGTTGGCTTGGAGTTTACCAGGGCTGACTTGGTTAGACGTCGGGAGGCGACTTAGACCTGCTAATTCCATACCTTCATCAGCAGGATCGACTGCTTCCACAAGTCATGGTGCAAGTATCCGAGGACAAGGTCAGGTACCCGTGACGAATATGGTGGAATGGGCCGAGGTCTTGTCGGGCTTCGAACAACTCACAACATTCCACGGTGTCAAATTCTTTTACGAGATCTCTCCTAATGCTCTTCCTGGTGGAATATTGACTTCGGCTGCTGCAAATGATATTAGTACTGGGTCTTTGAATCACACGCTTCTGCCTTCGAACGCCACCGTCAGCGGCAATAATAACAACATGAATATTTCGATGACGGATCGTAGTCGGATTAAGAAGAATGACGAGATTGCTGGGGTCTTGGCATGGAAGTGTGGGAAGTTGAGGAGAGTGGATCATTGGGATGGTGCACCGGGTATTGCGGGGAAGGTTATTGTTTTGTTTAGGGACGCCGATTTTGGGCCTGGCGTTGAAGGGAAGGTAAGGTGGGATGTTAGGCGGGTAAGGCAGTGATCATTCGCGGTGTATGTGGCGGTAACAAGGCTGAGAGTATGTGAGCACCATTCTGATGCTAACCAGAAGACTCATCACTCATTTGGCCTTCCTCGCGCCACAGAAGTACCAGCCCTGGGAGGCTAAGGACAAAGTAAGTCATCCTCGTTTGCGACGAGCGTTGTCGCTCATTCGGCTTTCGTTCCGTATAGCTATTTCTGGAGATAGTATACTCCGCATGCTAAATATGCTGTCTAGTCATGTACGAACCCGTGTATGTCCGTTTCCCCAAAATCGCGAGTTGAGGATGGTGCCCATGACGCTGGTACAATTGGTACACGCTACAACGCACGCTTATCAGTGCTATTCTCGTTAAAACTAACTTTGGAGATCGGCCCTTCGCACTGCGGACCTCGCTATAAACAGGCATCCACGTCACTCTCGGACTGAATTACTAACCCGCCTTTTCTCCCATTGCAATATATTTATAGGGATGGAAACATGTCGGTCCTCACGGATAATAGTCGTCTGAGCACGTACCACGCTGTATAGCATGTGCTTATGTCAACAAGTCATAGGGAACAGTCGTGTTGTGCTTTGGTCTAATCTATGCCCGTGGATGCGATGAGGTGGCCATCCTCCGCTGGCTCTTTCTCAGGATTTATGAAGTATGAGAAGCCGGCTGTTTCGATATGTAGGATGAGGTGAGAGCTCTCTTTTGTACTCGCATACGATTGTAAATGCCTACCTCGCTATTTCATGCCCCCCGCATTGTTCCTGTACAAGTATGACATGCATCCTTGGCGCCACCAAACGATTTATCCGCCGAGTCCACATTTCGCCGCGCGACATACGAGCTCCAGAGCTTAATAGGGCTTTCTTTGGATTCTTACAACGGCATCCCACCCGGCGACTTGATAACCTGATCCAGCTGAACGCTTTCGCACCGCGTGCTCCGAGACCCTCCGGGCTAAAATTAGAGGGGATGAAGGGAGGGGGTTGCTATAAAGCGTACCGGAGTACCCACGACGCAGTGTTCTGAACATGGCGTTGACTTTGATTGTTTTGGGCGTCGAAAATGCCTGCCAGCGTTTGCTGGCCTGATGCGGTTGTCTCGTTGTGATTCGCGGTTATCCAAGAAGGTTTAGGTGAGGTACGACGATGGTATGACGGGATGCGTTGTCACGATGTTAGATTTTCCATGTGCTTTGGAGGGACCGTTCTTCCTTTCAGGGGGTATAAGTACCTTTGACTTGAGGAATGGCTGGTGATAGAGTCAACTGGTACTTTGAGCGCCCACATTTTTTGTGTCTGCTATGGCTCTCCCTGCAAAGCTGTTGGCGATTGTCCTGTTATCAGCCCTTTACCCCGGAGCCTTTGCTGCTCCTGCCTCCAGTGGGTTCAGAGCGAGTACTCATCATGTTCGAGTTGTTGGTCGGGGATTGGAACTGCACACGTACCACCCACCTTCGACGTTTAAGGTAAGCTTCAACAGACCCGCATCTCACTGAGACTGATCGTGTCTATTGTTTTTAGACATTCGGCACAGGCATAGATCACCCGTTATCCAAGAGGGACAAGCCAGACCTGGAAGAGTCCTCGATCCAATTCGTCCAGTCACACCTCGGTGTCAACTCGAGTGCGATTTCATACAATACCGGTTATGTTGGCGAGAACGCAAAGCACGCCTATGTCAAACAGATGCATGTAAGGCTGACTTAGCCTGTCTTGACGTGAACACATGTTGACGGTGCCCGTTACTAGAATGGTATTCCCGTCGCAAACGCTGTGGCGAATGTTGCATTTAACCATGATAACAAAGTTGTATCCTTTGGCTCGTCTTTTGTTAAACCCAGTAAGATTCCATGTTCCGGTACTGCTTCGATGTCGCTGATGAGATAATAGAAAATGCCGCGCCAACAACGCCCTCTATTCCTCTGGACAAGGCAATCTCAGTAGCGGAAGGCGTCCTTGATGGAACTTACAACAACCAGCCTGCCTCGATACAATACATCGCGAAAGAGGATGGATCTCTTGTGCTTACACACTCCATACAGATCCGGAACGAGGCTAAAGGAACGTGGTATGACGCGTTCGTTGACGCCCATTCTGGAGAACTGGTCCATGTGACCGATTTCGTTGCTAAGGCTTCGGTGAAGAGTCCTGCTCTATCGTATGATACAACAGCTAACGGAGGTTATCAGTACCTTGTCCTCCCCATACAAAAACAAATTTTGACTCAAGGGTTTGAAACCCTGGTTGATCCCTATGATACATTCTCCTCTCCCCTCGGATGGCACTCGACGGGAACGACGAACTATACGTAGGTTATCTGGATTCAACAGTTTGGCTCTCCCCACTAACAACCGCTTACCCCGACAGAACGACGAAGTGAGTGCTCGTAAGGTTTATCCTCTAACGTTATTCTGATTTCACCTTAACAGTGGCAATAACGCCATGTCTTATAAAGACACTTCGCAGAGCTCTCTCACTAATGCCTCTTCGCCACCACTCAACTTTATCTACGAGCAAGATCCGACTGTTCAACCGACCGTCCAGGTGAACCTGGATGCTGCCCGAACGAACGCTTTCTATATTGTCAATACAGTCCATGATATCATGTACCGGTGAGTTGCGACTTTTCTATTGTTAGATATGACAAACTGATGACAAGTATAGATATGGATTCACTGAGGTATTTCTGCTGATAGGACACGCACTTAGCATTCTCATCCCTTACCTAGTCAGCATTCAACTTCCAAACGAACAATTTCAACAAGGGAGGGAAGGACAATGACCCAGTGCATGTCTCAGTGCAAAGTTCTGCGGGGTTGGATAACGCAGACTTTGCTACACCACCCGAGTGAGCTATTCTCGTTCTCGCGCATGGCTATCGACTGACTCATCTCTCATAGTGGCCAATCGCCAACTATGAGTAAGTGATCCATTGACTCATCGCCAAGGGACGATGCTTACACTGCCTAAAGGGATGTTCCTGTGGGACTATGTTCAGGTAAGCCTCATGCCTGAATCATGTCAAGGGCGTACTGAAGGAGTTTTCCCAGCCCATGCGTGATGGTGCACTCGAGAATGATATTGTAGTACATGAGAACACGCATGGTATGACAAACCGGATGACTGGAGGTGGCACGGCTGCTTGCCTACAAACAACAGAGTCTGCGGGACTCGGTGAAGGTATGTACGATGAGTTTTCATTTCAAATGGTCTCTCAAGAAATTTGTCGTCTAGGCTGGTCGGATGCAGTCGCAGAGTACGTATAACTGACCATCTAAATGGTTATCAGACAAGATAACGTGTGCAACTAGATGGACAGAACATACATCGAGTGCAGTTCCCGACTATGTTATGGGCCAATATGTTACTAACTGGGCGCCTGGTGTACGCAGCCACCCATATTCCACCTCATTGTAGGTGCTTCCCTAAGGCCGTGCCTGGCCGTCCTAAAGAGCACATCACAGGACTGTGAACCCCCTGATGTATTCAAGCATGATTGGACGAACTGAAGCCCATGGTAAGCTAACCGCCTGTTACGATGAAATTATTCAATCAAAAACCTTCATTAATAGCAATCGGCGAGATTTGGGCAAACATGCTCCATAATGTCTACGCATCTCTCGTTGCCGCGTATGGCTGGTCTGCGGAAGCAAACACCGATCCCACAGGGTCAGAGGGAAATGTGGTGTTCTTGCACCTCCTCATTGACGCCCTTGCCCTCCAGCCCTGTAACCCTACCTGTATGCTGTTCGCTTTTCCCGTTAAGACGCTATTATGCTCACATGCAATCAGTCCTGAATGCTCGTGATGCCTGGATCCAAGCAGATCAGAACAGATACAACGGCACAAACAGGTGCCTGCTGTGGAAAGTTTTTGCAAGTCGAGGATTGGGCGTCTTTGCCGCGGATTATAACGATTCGATGTCGATTCCCGATGATTGCTGAACACTGCTGCATGCCTACCATATGTAACGACTGTACTTTTACTGTGCCTAATATTATGCGATCTATGACATACCCCAAGTCGTAAGCGACACAGCCTTCTACGTTTTAATGATGTTCTTGATAGTGAGTGATGATGTTCTGCTCGGGACGCGTGCGGCGATTTCTGAGCTCCATCTGGGCCTGGGGGTTGAAGGTTGTCACGGACCTGGGCATAAGAATTGATGCTGTTACGACCGTCGATTCCGTCTATTTTCGTTCTTTTGTTTTTTCTTTCAGTTTATCTGAATTTGCTGAATTGAACACTTAGGTCATCTAAACATAGTCTGTAAGTAGATTTCGTTTTTTTCTTATTCCGTATTTTTATTTTCCAAAACCGTGGCCTGGGATAAACCTAGTGCTCCTTCCGTGTATCAAGCAACGCCCAAGCAAGGATCAGGATTAATCGGATCCTGGAACAAGCAGACTTAAACTGCCTTCAAGCTTCGAGCCTCGGCGTCAATAAATTTCCATTCTGTGTTTGTGTGTACAGCCACTGCCATCATGTCCGCACTGCCCGAGCACTCAGCGCTTGCAAGTTCAGCTTTGCCCGCACGTCCGATTGCCGATACCTGCGTAAATGGAGGCTTCTAATGAATATTCGACTCTGTGCTTTGTCCGACAAGCGCTAACCATATACAGCAAGCCTGAAAACACGTTCCTTGCCCACTGATCGATACCTGGACTTCCCCGCCCACAGCCATATTCCCTAGCAGTGTACCGACGATGGACTGACCGCCGCTCATCCCTCAACTCGGAGAAGACCTAGATGCTGAGTTCAAGGATAAGCCACAAGGGGCTTATCTGGCTTGGTTTGCGATGGATGATGATAGTATAGCTCTGGTGCATGTTATCCAGTTTCAGGATACCAACAGCGCAGTGTGGTTTGAAGCTACGTAGATGCACATTCCGGCAGAGTCGTCTCGGCACCGACTTCGTTTCCGATGCTTCAGTAAGTCAATCGTTGCGCCTGTTAAAATCAATTGATAACTGGGCCGCAGTACACAGTAACCAACCTCCGGTCCCAGGCATCAGTGGCGGAGCCAAAACTCGAAACCTTCACTAATCCTGCAGATCTCACTGTCTCCCCTGCTGGGTGGCATAGTACAGAAGTAACAGATACCAGGCAAAATTCACCTGAAGCTCTAATGACCAAGTTATCTAGCAATCTCTAATAGTGGTAACAATTGTGCTGTCTTCTTCGATGCCAGTTATTTCGCGAATGAGACGTCACCTGGACTCAACTTCAACGCGAAGTATGACACAAGTCAACCGCTCAACTCTCACAACAACCTCGACGCCGCGGTGACGAACCTGTTCTATATCGCCAATATGATGCACGGCTTTAGCTATCGCTATGGGTTCACCAAGCGAGCCTCCAACTTCCAGTATGACAACTTCCGCAAAGGTGGCTTGGGTGGGGATCAAACGAGTCGTTATCCAAGTGGGAAACACCACTATGATGAACAATGCGCAATTTTCCACAGGTCCTGAGCATGTTACGAGCAATTTCTAAGGACACATAATTGACACAACTGATCGCAGCGGTGAAAATGGAGTGGCACAGTTCTTCTACTTCAAACTTACAAGGGAGCCCAGAGATAGCGCCATGGATAATAGCGTCATTATTCACGAGATTATTCATGGATTTTCCAACCGTATGACCGGAGGAAACTCTGGTCGGTGCCTGCAAGCAAGAGAAGCGAGGGGAATGGGGGAAGGTTGGTCGGATATGATGGTGGAGTGAGTACGGTCTATCACCTATCGTGCTTGGCACTGACGCGACCAAATTCCGGCTGGATGTTCCAAACGTCTTCCAAAACAGTCGACATGGCTATGGGACCGTATGTCGCAGGAAACCCAAAGGGAATTCGCGAATACATTTACTCTACGGACTCTTCCATCAATACTACTACCTCCCCCAGGGCTGGCAACCTGGACGAGGAACATCGTGAGCATCCATATCATGTAAAACCGTATTTCTGCTCATCATTAGCACTACTTCCGGACAGAAATCTGAGAGATTTGGGCAAACATACTCCATGGTGTTTACGCGGATCTTGTTGCTGCTCGCGGGTATTCAGATGACACCCTCATGAGCCCCAACAGTTCAGGCGGCAACACAATGTTTATGCACCTCATGATGGACGGTTGGGCGCTCCAGCCGTGCAACCCAACCTGTGAGTTATTATTGATCTAACCTGGTGTGCCTCGGGAGAGATTGGTTGAATTGTTATCCAGTCACTGCAGCTCGTGATCCCATGATCCGAGCCGACGAAAACCGTTACGATGGGGCTAACCGCTGTCTCCTGTGGAGAGCATTTGCCAGGCGAGGTCTAGGCTATCGTGCTGATGATACCTACAAGGATGATTTCCATGTTCCAGCTGATTGCTTAGACGACTCCACCCCGCAGTGAGCCCCGATCCGTTTGTGATGCCTGCGTCTTCCGAATATCCATCACACTCAGTGGACATTGATAATATTCTCATCCTCTTGTTATTAAATGGACAACTGTTATTTTGTCTTGTTCCTTTCCGGGTTCTTGAGCTATCTTTTTGGTGGAGGGCTTTTTGTTACAACTTTCCATCGCAGACCCAAACCCTTAGCACACAGCCGACAGACAGTTGTGCTTTGACCGCCATTTCCTGGTTCCATGCCTCAGCTGGCAGGATCGCCTTCGCACATGTGTCAGTGTACCTGGACATGACCAGAGCTGCAGCTGATTTTACATGCCCCTCAAGTTGCATTCTCTCAATGAACGCCAGGCGATCCCCAAGCATTCTTTTTGTCTCACAGCTTAGGAATGTTTTTGGCAGTGATAGCCATTTTTATACACCAGTCCTGAGGTCAACTACAAGATTCGCTTGGTCTGCCTACTGGACCATTTGTGGGGCAAAACCGACGTCAACCTCCACGCAAGCATCCAGTGCCCTCTTCCATAAAGCATCCGTTGCCAATGTCCGCCTATCACCTACAATGATCAGAGCCAACTTAGCCCTTGTCCACATGACGTTCAACCTCCTCCTGTCCGATAGAAACCCAATGTCACCATCTGCGTTGCTTCGAACAGTCGAGAAAATGATAATATCGCTTTCGCGACCCTGGAAAGAGTCGATAGTGGAAACGGTGATTGATCCAGGGAGACGCTGACGTAGGTTCTGAACTTGTCTTGTATATGGACTAAGGACGGTAAGAGAAATATTTCGGTCGCCATCTCCTTGATTTCCTTCTGGGCGAGTGGTAGTCAGGAGAGAGACAATATGTTCGACGAGATCAACTTGAACAGCGTTGCTTTTTGACATACGACCCATGTCCTCTTCAGCGGAGCATTGAACGAATACCGAAGGGATGATACTGGTATCTCGGGGCCATGGAAACATTGATTTAGCAAGTTCATCGAGGAAAGAAACACCAGATGTGCTGGATCGCAGTCTGCCCTCGTAGAACTCTCCACTCGGGAAGCGATTCAACCTTTCGGGACATCGATACTGAACATCCAGCATCGTCTTCACAATGCCCTCGCCATCCTGTCGTGTGTAGAGCCGCTCTAGAAGCGAGACATCGTATTCTAGCGCTTCGGCCATTCTTCTAACCATTGGGCGGAGTTGAACACTAACCATGCGATAAATTTTCCATTTGTCAAGTTCAGATAGGAGCCTTACTGATCCCCAACCATGATCCCTTTTACGACACCTTTCACAAGTGGAATCAGGGCACATGGTTCCGTGACCTGTGACGCCTCGTCAATGAGCGCAACATCAAAATCAACCTTCCTCAATATTCCCAGCCCGGCTCCTGACAACAGCGTCAATTCGAATACCTACGGTGCATGACCAGTTAGGAACTGACCTGCACAGGTTGTGAACACGATTCTTGCGGCTTCCACACGTTGTTGAGCCTTCTTCAGGAGTCTGTTATTTTCGTTAACATCTCCACCGACTCTTGCGTCAATGGTATAGCCTTGCAAATCCCTATTGACCCTTGACTGATCTGTGGCTACTCGAAGTATTTCTTCCTCCCGAACAAGATTGTGTTCTTGGTTCAACCGAATGAAACGCTCAAGCACATTGTCCACGGCTAGAAGGAGTGACTAGTGAGTCGAAGAATCTAAAGTGCTTCAAATGCCGCACCATTATGAGTGGACGCCGTCATCAATACCTTCTGCTCACCACCTAGGGAGAAAAGCAGCCTCAAGATCTCTACAACGACAGTTGTCTTTCCCGTTCCTGGACAATGCAATCGGCAATATATACTGGTTCGATAGAGTTATATTTACCTGGGGGTCCCCATATCAAGCTCAAAGGCCCTTGAGTCGGAGACATTACCGCGGCCTTTTGGCTGTCGTTCAGATGATTACCGGGTTGAAACTCCACCTGAGAAACTTCTCTCGGATTAGCACCGTAGTCGAGGCCAACGTCTCCAGTAATAAGAGGATAGAACGCGCAGCAGTTTTCTTTCTCTGTAAGGAGTTTCAGCAATGCGTCCATCATAGCTCGAGCGGTAGCTGCATGGGGAAGTGCGTGAGTATGAAAGCGACGCTGAATAACGACGAGACCCACCGACGCTGCCAGCCGTGTATAAATTCCAGTCCATCCTCTCCATCTCTGGCGGAGGTGGATGAACTAATTGAATACTAAGCTCTCCTTTTCCCGCCTGGACTACCAGACCATCGAGGACTGGTATTGAGATCCACCTATTCTCCGGTTTACTTGAAGCTTCCAAGCGAACATGAGAGTGTAACCTTGCACCAGTTCTAGCATCAACCCGAATCGCTGCTTTGACTGTCAAGTTTTCCGCAGCGGCCAGAGTCAGGCGAGTTTGCGTAGGAGGTGTCCTTTGTCGGCGTGGTCGACCGTCCTCATCACAAGGGCATTCGTCTGCTGCTTCTTCTGCCGTATCAAAGGCGACTGCTAGCGCATGTTTGTATCCATATCGTAAAGCAACATTCTCTTCCCCCTCCGCCCGGCAATCGTTGAGGACGAGAAGCACCTCTTGTGCCAACTGTTGAGATCGAACAGATAGCGCTGCTAGCGACAGAAGATCAAAGTAATCTGATAACCCGATGTGACGTATAGATCCCGATATCTTCTCCAAGCCAGCAAGAACTGCGATTTTGAGCTCGTTTGCTGAACGAATCAGTGCCCGCAGGACAGGGTAGGCAAGCTCTCGGAGTACTCCTTGAAGTGTGTTGGTGTCGGGATCCGGAGGGAACGCCTTGAGAAGAACAAAGACGAGAGGAGGATGCCGTTCCACCCAAGCGGTCACAGCGTCCTCGGGGAATGGTTCCCTTGAGGTGAGGTGTTGGAAGCTTAAGAAAAGTTCGTCTTCCGCATGATGTTCCAACGCAACACGCAAGGCTAGTTCCACACCCTCAATCGGGCGTCCACGCAAGGATAAGCCGATAGTGGCTTGGTTGGGCTTCTGCGGAGAAGAGGGGTCATATTCTTTGGGAAAGAATAGGGCGTGCAACCAATCGGGGTGCTTGTCCCAGTCAACTTCTCGTATATCATTCAAACGGTAAGGAGCTGCCTGTCGTTTGAAGCGAGGGATATACTCTTCTGTTGGGATACTAGACGATGGGATCAGTTACGGAGTAGCGCGGGATTATTAGTGATCACGTACTGTTCAAACCACAAATCGAAAAGCTGATGAGCTACGCGATCTCTATTTGATACCACATGAATCTCGATGGCTCGTACAGGATTCCGGTTGACTCGTCCCACTTGCTGCGAACGGATTAGTTGTGGCGTATATCCCAAAGACAGATACTCACCAACTGAACGGTTCTTGATATCTTCTGCACAGCAATACTAATAGACACCTCGGCTCCAACGCTTGGGCGGTTGACGAAAACGAACGTATCCCCGCGGTGCTTATTGTACAATTGGAACAAGCTATCGCTGCAATGCAAACGATAACCCGGGGTGCAGGGACGGAGGGTTGCGACGGTGGCGGATGATTGGGGCAGGAATGAACAAATAACTACATTCTCGTTCACCTGGGGGTCGTCATCCCAGGCTATCTCACCCCGCATGAATATGCCAATCGCGAAGCGGTTCTCAACCTACAGCCATAGCTAAGTTTCTCAACACCACCTGATATTACGATGCGACGAACCTGAATAACGATCAATTTCCTTGTGTACTCCTGCACAGCTCGGCGAAGGTACTCGAAAAATGTTGACATACTATTGATACGAGATGAAAAGAGACGTTGAATAGAGAAAGGTCGATCCAGGGCGCGCTGATACAGGTCATTCTTCGTTAAGATATCCGATTGGAACAACGAGTTCCAGATGTAGGCGTTTTCTTGAGCGTTTAGCTCAAGTGCACTACTAACCGCATACTTTTCTTGAGTGCTCAATGCAGATATGTCGATGTGTGTCAGGAGGTTTTGAACATTCAAGATGGAGTGTTTCCGCCACAATCTGTAAGCGATATTAAACAGTTCGTACTCAGAGATGGCATGTTGTTGACTCCGCAGAAGATTGACAGCGAGAGCTTCGGCAGTTTCTCGATCGATGACATCAACAGTTTCCGCAACGTTCGCGCTCGCTTCGAAGGATTCAACAAAATTGATGGCTTGCTCTTCCAGAAGGTCAATAATGAATGGACCGGACGGTTCGGGGGGAGTTGTAAGTCGTTCCGGGATTTTAATCCTCGCTCCGTCCACTGACTGGGAATGCAAAGCGTTCAGCTCTTGACATTCGGCACAGAGAGCACCGTTGGGGCTACTACGGGCCCACTTCGCGTGAAGGGCAGATACACGAGCTACCCCAGATCTAAGAACAATGAGCGTGAGGGGGTGTGGCACCAGCCATTGAACGCACGCATTGTATGTGGCGAAGTGCTTCGCTAGATCAAGTCGTGTGATGTTTTTGCTAGTGTATTCCTTGTTCCCAGGATAATCATATGACTACGTGGGGATGAATCAAGGTCGGGGTCCGCACTCGAAAATTTGCGACACACTCTTACCTCAGCTACTCGGACAGGAACTAGATCAGGGTCCCAGCACACAAAATATTCGTCGCCTGAGTGCTCCCATGAACAAAAGTATCAATTTTCATATATTGGGAATAGGACCCACCATCCAAATCGCCACCACTGCTCATGGATGGCGCTGCCTTGTGGCCAGGCTTGGCCACTGAAGCAAAAACGACGCAATCAACAAGATGTGAAAGCTTCTCGTGATGAACTGCTCGCAACTTCAGAATATCGCCTCAAGACATTCGTGTCAGAACCAAACCGAGGAGACGACGGATAGACTGACACACACCTGGGTGAAGGCACGGATTTCGTACAATAATAACATCGCCATGAATAGGTGTCGCCTCGCCTTTTCGACCAGTCATGATACGAATGTGAACCTGGCCCTCCTTCAGAACCTGGAAAGGATCGCAAACCCCGAACAATCGACGTGACTTGTGGATCATCATCCTCGACTTAAACTTCCCATTTTCCTGATTTCGTAGACTGGCGATTTCGGAGGACTGTAAACGCCTAATGTTGCTCTGGACCTCTGGATCTTCCAGGCCCTTCAGTAATACACCTTCCACTTGTGCAAAGTCACCAAGGCAACTCAGCAAGTCGACGGCGGTAAGATAATCCTCCGACGCCTGTCGGATCCAACCAAAATATTCTTCCTGTTTTGCAAGAATCTTCTCGTTGGAAACCCCGAGGCTGGACAGGAGAGTAATGATATCATTGTTTAATCGACCGAAGGTGAAAGGCTTGGAGTAGTTCACGACCGAGAACGTGGTGTCGTTAGTGGTAGTGAACTTCTTCATGCTCTTGCGAAACGCAGCTAAATATCGTTTTTCAGCGTCCAACTGGGGATGTAGCATCAACACGCCTTTATAGCCGAGATATCTGTTCGAGTTTAGAGAACACCAGATAGAGAGGCAGGATACCACGAACCGGATTTGGAACACACATGGAGTGTAACGAACATTCCGGAAAATGATCCGCTTCGATCTGCTTAACTGGACTGCCAGACGTCGGGATATCAGGCCACACCCATCGGAGAATACTTCATCGCCAGCTCGAATGTCAGGAATGTCTGTAATATACTGTGGGTCGAGCTTCCAGTCAATCTGTGCCTCAGAGAAGAGCAATCCAATGCGTTTGGCACCTGGAGTGCGTTAAGAGGCTGGGCATTTGCAAGGCAAATACAAGTGTACTCACGTTTTGCGACATTCATAATCTTCCCAAAATCGCCCATGGCATAAATTCTCTCATCGAGGTCTTCGTCCCGCTGCGCCTCTCGAAGGAAGCAAGAACGCCCTCGCTGAAATGTTGTCAGGGTGACGAATCTTGAAATCGGAGGAGCACGAACTAATTGGCTGTTACTGTGATGATAGAAGCGATATTGGATACCGTTCAAGAATAAGCCTTTCGTCAAGAACCGAAGGATATATTCTGCGCCCTCTCTCAGAGTTGTGTCTGGAAGTCTGAAGCCTCCAAAGGAGACCAAGACGAACTTGGATGGATCGTCAGCGCGCAACACACGATTGGGAGGAAGCCGTTGCATCGTAATAGAGATAGCATCTTTGTTGAAGGTGATCAGCTTCCCCATAATAACACCGGTAGCATTAGGTCTCAGAGGCCTCAAGATGTGTTCTGGGACCTCAAAGACCCAGCTATCGTCGGTCTTTGTTGGATTTTGGCGGAGGATATGGGATCTCATGATGGCTATAATCGAAGGGGATCACTCCATTCAAGTGTGGGAAGCTGTACTTTAAGTGCCATGGAAGACTGCGGAACTTCTCGGTGATAGGCGGTCAGGACAGAATAGAGACAAAAAGGTATACCTAACATAATTACACCATTCCTGCCACAATGCTTAAGAAATCGGTATACATCGTTGGGCCTTCGGTCAGCAAAATTGGTTATTCTAGCACCGCAATGAGCTCAACGTCTTCGCAGTCAACTGGGAAAACAACACTTTGCATGGCCTTTGCAAAGCGTGTTGGTATTGACAAGGACCAGGTAGTGTCGGAAATAGCGAGAGATGTTATGAGGGCCCGTGGGTTCAGCAGGATGGACGTGGGTCGCCTTGAAATGCAAGAAGCTATACTGGAAGCTATCCTTGAAAGAGAGGAGCAGATTCCAGCGCAACTACCTACAATCCACGACAGATCAGCAATAGACCCCGTTATCTATGCTCTGCTCACAGCAAGGGATGGTGAGGAAGCGACACGCCGAAAAGAACATCTTGTATGCACAGAGAAGTTCCAGTCAACATTGGAGCGGTATCGCCATTCTATATTCATTCTCTTAAAACCCGTGAGAGAGTGGATCATGGATGATGGTGTTCGTTCCATTGAAGATTTGGATAAGTGCTACGAGATATTCCGCCTGATGTTGAAGGACTGCGGGATCCAGTTTCGCGAGATCGGGACAGAAGTTGGGTTCTTAGAAGAACGTGTTGCGTGGTTAATGGGATTGTGTCTATCGTAGGAGGTACAGATGTGGTTCTTCTTTACGAAAATGATGTGCCAACCGGTCGGCAAAAATCTCGTTAAGGATAGCATTAGATTGCAACGGCCCCCAATCTAGCTACCTTGCCCGGATCAACCCTACCTCAGATAGACCTAAGACGATAATATTATCGAATACCACCGGGGTCGATGGGTTTGTAGCAATCACCGACACACAGACGGAGAAACCCGATGCTCATCTCCAGTAAACAGCATTCTTCTCTCCAATATCCCATTCGTCGTTCGACGTCCAATAGGCCGTGCCGTAATCGATAAACAATTCCGAACCAGCCTCGATCCGGCGCGCTATATAATCATGAGCAGTCTCTTCCAAACAATGGCTGAGGCATCAAATTAATTCACCAGCATAGAACATGATCCGGTGGTTATTGTTAACATATACCACTAGGATATTGAGTTGAGTATCATGTTACCATTACCGTAGGTCCACTTTACCTTTTCCAACACAATTCGCTGTTGCTCTGGAATGTCTTTTGCCGCTCCCTAGGGCAGAAGCTTCCTCTGCTTCGGTGGGTCCTTCATGGTTGAGATACCGCATCTCATTCCCTACAAACATCGAGTCAAGAAGAATGGCTTTATTAAGATCAAACTTATAGTTGAGTCCCGTGTGATTGACAATCCTGGCCAACGATGAGAAATTTCACACCGGTGAAGGATCGTGCCATACAGTACTGAGTTGTGATGCACATCCTCCTCTAGAGAGAAGATCTCCCCAACGTATTCTACCTGAATTCAGACCAACAGTACCGTGAGATTCATGAATGTCCTCACCACCTACTGGCTGCATAGTGCGCAGGGCTTGAGTCGTGAAGGCCCCCAAACCCCAGGAGCCTCTCTTGACCTCTATCAGCTGTAAGTCGCGCCTCAGTCTGACAAACATGACCCGAGATATAAAGCGTAACGTAATTACCGGATATTGTCCCCGTTGGGAATCAGAGTTGTGACAAATCAACTTCTTGTGCTTTCTCCCTGATATGAAGTCAACAAGTGTATTCCATGGACCTTACCGCGCGTGAACAGATACCTCTAGTGCCTTTGTGAGGTCACAGCACAATCTGAAACTTGAAAACACCAGGAAGAGACACTTGCCTCGAGTCACAATGCTTGCACAACTCAGGATCACATTCCCTCGCAGCTGCCCGACATGGACATTCCAGTGGCGATGAACATGTTTTCTTTCGTGCACCTGGTTCTGGAGCACATTGACACCCTTTCCAGCGGATAGCGCCTTGGGTGGTAGTGAGCAATACTTCCGAGTGAGATGCATGAGCACGTACACTTCGGGCTACACGAGCAATTCCGTTGGCAATGGTGAGCCTGTAGAAAGCATTGGCAACCGGAATCACGGCTGCAAGATCCCTTGTGTTGGCATGGAGGCAGACTGGATGAGGTTAGGAGGTTATTTGGCAAAACTTAATTCAAAAAGCGATCAAAGATCGAACGCACGGAACGAAGCCCGCACTTCCGAGGAGGTCATCTTGTGATGGAGGATCATCACCTGGGACATTTTGCATTTTGAGTTTCCTTTCATTTTGGCTCCTGAAAAGGCTTACTGTAAACGGCCGGCTCCCTTTGTTCCTCTTCTAAGGTGGTATTGTCATCAATGACACTATCAGGGAAAAACCGCGTGCGATACACAAACACCTTTAGAAGAACTGTCAGAGCACAGGAAAGAAGTAAAAAGGCGATGCTTACATCCTGGCATTTTGCATGCATGATGACTGCGAGATCGCAAGGGAGCATATCGGGTGAGATTTGGAGGATGCCCTCGAGGGTCTTAACATCCTTTTCATCTTTCCAGTGCACCGCTTCCTTTATATTGATATCAGGAAGAACAATGCGGAAGGATGAGTAGAAGACATACAAACTGAAAATCATTTGAAAGATCAATATATCTGAAGCAATAGTCACTGCATGGATTTCCCTTCTTCAATCGCAGATTCTGAGATGTAAGACGGGGTTTGACCGGCTCTAGCTGAGGGTAAACGGTATCACCTACTAGGTTGTCAGATCTCTGACGAGCAATGGCGAAGCGGAAAGCTTACGGTGCGCTCCGCAGAATGTCTGTATGCAATTGAGGTTTGGACAAAATCCTTTCAACCCCGCTTTCAAATGTAAAAAGAGATCTTCGCTGGATGGGACGGCTCCAGAGTTTGAAAGGTGAAGTTCAGGAAGCTCGGAAAGTTGCATTCCGGGCCAGCGTAATTGATCGCGTTGGGAACTGTCCCAGAGCAGTCCACTCTCACGGGACCTCCGATGCGGTGTGAAAAACCTGAGTGAATCCACTTGGGTAAAGGAAAACCCGAGTTGGTGGTGCAGTCGGCGGACTGCTTCGAGTTGGATCATCTCAACTTGCAAGATAAATTAACAAGAGACTGGCGAACGAGGTTGACGTGAAAACTTACTATCTGGATCAATGAAGTCCACTTGCCATTGAAATCCCTGAAAGGGAGAAAGGTAACGGTTCAGATCGAAGGTCAGGTCATCCTCAAAGGGAGAGAATGACGATGTACTGCTTTGACCAACGTGGGGCAAGTTTCGTGAAGTGGAAGTACAAGAAAAGTAAAAAGGATGGGGGGAAAATGCGTTGTCTATGCCGGAGTTTTCTGCGAAGGCGAGCCTGACAGAGAGGGAGTATGAATCAAGTTCGAACGAACCATCGTCATCGTCCTTATCCAGTAAATCCTCCGGAAGGTATCCGTAGGTGGTGATTATAAAACGTGGACGAAAGGGTGCTGAGGAATCTCGGAACGTTAGGAAGGACATCTCGTGATCAAGATCGTCGCCATCTTCGGGACCAACAGACGAGGGCGAGTATGACGAAGGGTAATCATGGTCTGACAGCCAGTCGAGATCAAAATCATTCTGGCTGTCAAGCCTGCAATTTCTTCCCCGTTGGACGACGTCCGGGTAAACCACACAGAGTTCTTGCATGTTTTGCCTATCATTCTCGGCTTTCCATCGATAGAAATCATCCCACACGTCCTTATAGACTTCGGCAGCGATGCTTTTACGTGATCTTTCTGCATCGGTTGTGCCCTCTCGAGATTGAAGTGAGGCTGCGCGTGAAGGTAGTGGAGCGAACGATCGCGAAGTCATCAGGGATGATGTTGGTTGAGTTGAAGGCGGAGGCTATATATGAGTGAGAAAATATAACACTGATGGAAGTCGCTTACGAGTATTTCTTTTCTCGTCGCACGATTAAGTTTAACGTTTAAGCTTAGTCCTCCGGGCGGTCGCGCTTACGGCGGACTTACATACCGCGAAGAAAAATGCACACAAATGAGCAGCCTTGGTCTTGTTGCTGACAATAAAGCGTCACTGACTGATCCAGAGACTGACATTGTTTGTGATCAACGTAAATTCATTATGAATTCATTCTCGACTTTGTGCATAAATAGAGCCAAGCAGCCGGGCCATTGTGCATGAGCAGTAGTAAAATATGCATAATGAGAAGAGATAGCGTTAACTTAGACTGTTTAACATCCTACAGGGACGGTGTTGTCATCGCGATGATTGGCAGCATTAACACCCAATCCTCGGCTAGCAAATGCGTTCCACAAGAGACACTTATTGGCACCGTTGTATCTATTCTCGTCGGCCTGGATCCAAGCATCACGAGCGGTAAGGACTACAAAACCATCAGCACAGGATTGTCTTACAAGAAGTGGGTAGGCTTACAAGTGGGGTTGCAAGGTTGGAGAAGGAGGGCATCGAGGAAGAGATGCAGGTGGACAATATTGCCTTCAGTACCGTTGGGGTTTGTGCGTGCAGTCGCGGACCAGCCATGAGCACCAACAAGTGCTGCATAGACGTTGTGGAGCATGTTAGCCCAGACTTCACCAATGTCTGTCGACAGATCAATTTCCGCTCATCAATGATTTCTACTTAACTCACCATGAACCTCCTTCAAGGTCCTAAGACTGCTATATGTCAAAGGATTGACAGACCTACAACGTGTTAAGTCTGTCTGTTGAATTTGATTCCACTGGACGAGGAACTTACGATGATGTGGAATAGGGATGGCTCCGGATGCCGGCTGGGTCGTCGATAACATATTGACCCAGAACGTAGTCGGGAACGGCAGAGGATGTCTTCTCCGTCCAATCGGCCATGGCATCGGACCAGCCTACGACGGTCCTTGAGAAATGGTTGATATACACTCAAAAAGAACCTCACCTTCACCCAATCCTCCAGCCTCAGTGGTCTGTAAGCAACGACCAGTTCCACCGCCAGTCATCCTGTTAGTGACGCCATGCGTGTTCTCGTGAACAACGATATCGTTCTCGAGCGCACCGTCACGTTCGGGCTGAGGAATCACCGTGGGTGCAAAATGGTGGTTTAGTAACGAAAGTTACTCACGTTCGTCTCATTCCACAGGAACATCCTCATGCGACCAGACTGGCCGCTATCACCCAAATCAGGGACTGGTATCAAGAGAGGGATAAATGGGACTTACTCAGCTGGCGTAGCAAAGTCGGCGTTATTAATCCCGGCACTATCTTGAACGGAGACAGTGACGCGATCATTCCCGACGCCGCCCTTGTCGAAATTGTTCTGTTGGAAGTTGAAAGTGGCCTGGAGAAACATAATCAATCACTCTAATGAAGTCAACCATTGAAAATCCCCATGCCTCAGTGAATCCATAGCTATTGAGAGCAAGGTATCAGGAAATCTGCTTAAAGCAAGATGACGAGTCAAGTACATACCGGTAGGTAAAGTCATGGACTGTGTTGACAAGATAGAAGGCATTAGTGCGCGCAGCATCAACATTAACCTGGATGGTGGGCGCCTGATTCGGGTCCTGGACAAAGTCGAAAACGTCGCCAGAGCTGGATTCTTGTGTTGTAGAATTCGTTGTGCCCTTGAATGAGATAGCATTATTTCCGCTGCCGGCCGTTCTCAACCAACGTCCGCCCCGCTTATTCAGTTGGATTCACTCACGAGGTATCACTAGGATTGAATCACATCAGTATAACACGCACTCCGATAACGCCGTCAGACACTCACGTAGTAGTGGAATCACCAGTGCTGTGCCATCCCAGGGGCGAAGCTGCGGTATCCTGGGGATCAGTGACGACCTCAAATCCTTGCGTAAGGATCTCCTTCTGAATCGGAAGAACACGATACTAGGCGACACACGAATCAACATCACACATTCTCATCAGCAATCCCATCAATAACTCACCGAAGCCTCAGCAACAAAGTCAGTAACAGAGACAACTTCGCCAGAGTGAGCATCAACAAAAGCCTCGAACCAAGCACCAGTCTCGTCATTCTGTATCTGAACAACGTGAGTCAAAGCGACCGACTGGTCCTCCTTAACCCAGAACTCGAGAGTTGGTGGGTGATTGTTGAACTTGCCATCAAGCTTCTTCTCAGCGGAAGCAATGGCCTCGTCGACGGTATTGCTAGGAGTCGAAGACGCAATCTGGGCTGAAAAATCCCGTGATCAATCAACCACTTCAAAGAGTGACACTTGCGGAAGGACCTACTCGGCTTAACGAAGGATGAACCGAAGGAGACAACTTTGTTGCCTTTGAAGGCAACATTGGCAACAGCATTAGCAAACGGAATACCATCCTAACAACGCCAGCACCTCAGCATTCCACCACATGCAACAAACATCTTGTCCACTCACATGTTGTTGTGTCAGGAAGGCATGAGTAACAGTTTCGGTGACGGCTTGAGTCCTGAGGTTGACAGTCGACGGGTCGATTGACAAACGATGGCTAACAAAGGAAACAGCCGATTCCTTCAAGTCCTCATCAGCACGCTTCTGCAACGGGTGGTCGAGTCCAGCGCCAAACGTCTACAGAAAAAACCCACAAGCAAGCACCAAAAACCAGTCAGTCTTCAAGCTCAACAACAATAAGAACCGAGCAACCCACCTCCAAAGTACTCGGCGGGTGGAAAGTCTCAATCTGCAAATCACGAGTGACCTGTCTAACGCGATGAGTGGCATGCCTCACACTACTAGGCCAAGGAGCCGCAGAAGCAGTGGAGGCAAAGGCAATAGCCAAGAGGACCGATGTGAAGAACTTGTCGAACGCCACCATCATCGATGACTAGATCAATATTTACTCGTGAAGCTGCAGGCGACGACTCGCAAATATCAAACGAATCAGAGAACCAAGGCTCTGAAGAATCCAAACCTCTAAACATCTTTATATCTCTCAGTTGGGTAAGAACACCAAACGCCGTAGGTATATCTCCTAGGAATAAGCCATGTGACGGAGATACTAAACCTTGGGAATGACACGCGTCTGTTAGGACGAGCACTGTGAAAAACCAGAAGCGTATCTTGCGTTCAACATGGTATCCCGTCGCATGACACACGATGGACTGCATGCTACAAACCAGGAAGCGCACGAAAGAGGCTGAGAACCAAGGAATGGGACGCACAAGAGATATATCTGATGTTGCATGCCGAGCTGTGCTTAGCATGATAACATTGAGTTATTTATAGATCCGAGGGAATTCAAGCTTCAGGCATCAAAGGGAAAGCCAATCCGCGTGAAAGTGGATTATACTAAGAACCACCGGAATCCTCACGATCCCGATAACAGGGACAAGCGCACTCGCCTTTGACGTAGACAGGAACTCCATATGGGTCGTTTGAGAGCACTTGGTTTGAATGGTCAGAGGATGGGAAATGGACAGAAATTACGCGTGCACAATTCACCGACCGCCGAGCACCAGAAAATGATAGCTGAGAGGATGTTACCCTGCGTTCCGAAGGACACTTACGAACGCGTTGGTCCAACAGAAGCCGGGATGGCCTCCGTGGTGGCCATGCGCCAAGGTTCTATTTTTAACCCCGCGAAAAGTCGAAACGAAACGAGCCAAATGTCCTTCGCAGGATAAGACGTCCAAGGACATAGCTGTACGATCGATGACCATGCGTAATTGATGCTGGATGAAACCCAAAGTCAACCTCAACACTACTGTCCCCACTACAACGTCCGGCACATCAAGACGAAGCGCACGGAACACCGTCGCTACAGCTGTCACCATGTCAAGCACGATATTCCCTCGACCTCCTGTGGGAAGCATCTCAGTCAATCAATGAAGGAAACCAGCTGAGAGGAGCTCCAACAAATCAAGGGCCTGCTACCGGTCCGCTGCAGAACCTGGTCCGACTACCACCTCTGATTATTGATGTCTGCTATCCAACGAAAGTTGGAATGAGAAAGGAGGATTACTGCGACACTACGACATTCACCAAATCAGGAAACTCAGGCCGTGAAACCACAAACCACCAATTGCCATCCGTCCAAACAATCAACAATCAAAGTTTGACTTGCATTCATTGTGCAGAGGCGGTCATGTCAAGCTCAGGAACACGACATGAGACTTGTAGCACATTTGTGACTCGTTCACATCTCAAGACTACTCGAGTGGGACGAATTAGCTATTCTGCGTATAGGGAATGGAGCGTTCGTACCATGTGGCCTCGTGTCCGACTGGATTCCAACATAGGTCTAGGTTCCCATTGGGCAACTGATTTCCACATCACTACCTCATGTCCATTGGGAAAAAGAGATGAAGTCGCAGCTAGCCAAAACGTTCAACGTAGTCCCATGCCAAAGAGTTGGCATTGCCATTCCTCGAAAGGAAAATCCTTGAAATAGCCTACACCACAACTGACCGCAGACGGCGGTTAAGCTCCGAAATGTGTGGCTCAACCTTGAGATAAGCTAAAAACTACCGTCAAATGGCCAGCAGGCCAACAGAGGGACCACCCTCCGCGTCTGCACAAAGACAGTATCTTGTCTTGGTCAGTAGCGCGGCAGAAATGAAGACAAGGGCTCTCACTCTCGCATCAGACATCGTTTCCTTAACTTGATGTGTTATCACTCTGCAAGCACGGCTTCTTCTTCCATGGGTATATACTACCACGAGGGCCTGGGACAATTGGCAGGAAACGCATGTGCCATTAGAACAGAGCTAAGTATACAAACTTCGGAGCTGCGCTTCGACATCTTCAGGACTCTGTTTAATGTCTAGAATATCATAAGACCATGGTCAAAATCAAGGGGAAGAAACTCACACTTCTGAGGATCTGGTCATTTTTTTTTTGGTCAATTGCTGTTAGTCTCGCCGATAATCACGCTTATGGTGGGTAGGCACTCACTCCGACTGAACTCTTTCTCCTTTTGTTTCTGTGTAAACCGCTTCAGGCTTGGTACTACCAGCATGACGATCTCATCAGCAATCGCACTCCTGCCCTCCTTGTCGTCCTCTAATACTTTTGCCATACGATGACGCTCTACCACTTCTTCGAGTAGATCATAGAATCTCGTAAACTTCTCCTTCGCTTGGGACTTGCCTGACTTTTCCTTGGGATCGTCTGTGATAGCTTGCATTAGTGGTGAGAAGTTGGTATCAAAATACGCGGCCTTCGCAGTTCTCCAGTTCGAATTCAGCGCATCGACAGTCGGCTGAGATAGTAGGGAGGGAAGTTTGGGGTGACGTGGTTCCAGGAGAAGATGATGGCGCAAGTATGCGATGTTGTTCAGAAGGAAAACGGAACCGAAGGCAGGACGACGGGTACGGGAGATGGTGTTGAGACTGTTGATAGCATTCGTTACGACATCATCTGTGAACACGATTCAGAAGCGGTTTTGAAACAAAGTTCAAAATTGACTCACATAGGAAGTGTTCCAAGATGACAGCTTCGTCTACTTCTCCACCCTTCGAGCTCTTCCCAACCTGTACCCCTTCACCCATTTTCCAATTTCCATCTCCAAGAGCCAATAAAGCTGAAGAAACTGCGGCTTGCACTTGTGGGATTCGCTCAAGGTACTTGACGGTCTACAAAGTCGAATGAGCGCAATTGCAGTCTGTCGGACGCGGGTAGCTCACATCAATAGTTAAATCAACTAGCTTGACACTAGTTTCGGAATCGCGATTGTTGGCACCAAGTTTGAGATCCACGAGGAATTCGGGGAAGCTCCGAAGGCAGACCTGCCGCAATGACTGCAACCCATCTTTCATTTCGTTCTTGTCGTCGATATATTCGGAACCTCGCCAGGACAAAACCTCCTCCCACGCTGGCTGCTGTTGGAGAAGAGCGTCATATGCTGAGAGAGCGAGGAAGTTGTATTTCTGTAACGACTTTTTGATGAGGGTCGTCATCTGCCCGAGGACGGTGTTGAAAAGCTTCAGTATTGGGTTCAAGAGAGTGCCATAAGCCGATGCCACAAGGACTGGGTTCGTCAATGGTGACAACTCCTTCAGGAGTTTGTACTCATCCTAGAAACTCATTAGTAAGGGTCAGATATGGGCAAGGCGACTTACCTCAGCTACCGCCAGTAGTGTTTCTACCCATTGTCCAAACTCCGTTCCAGTGGAAATAGGGTCAATGGTATCTGCCCGAGTTACAAGCCTCTTCCCTTGACCCTCAAGGCATTTGACACTCCAGTTGCCCCGCATATCTGCATATCCCTTCTGAGCTTCTTTCAAAGTCGTCATGATGACGGGGGAGGCCGGGTGTGAAGGATGAGTAGATGGTAGAGGGAGGGTTCGAAGGAAGGAAACGAGAGGGGACAAATTCGATAGCAGAGAGGAAGGGAAGCTGGTGGATACGAGGGCGGTTCCAGGAGTTTTGGGCGTGGCACCAGAAGAGCCTTCAGCGACGATTGTGGTGTAGAGCTGCGTAAGCTTCTTCGCTCCTGTCTCAACGAGGCGAGCCTGTACATGACAAGATCAGAATTTCTATGCAGGAGAGAACGACGGAGCATACAGTCTCAGCGAGGTCGCGGTCAGGCGACTTGAACGCAATGTTGGCATTCAACCGTTCCAGTGCCTCCCTATATGCCTTCAGATTATTTGGCTGAGGCCTAGGAAAATGGTTAGCGGCCTTTCGTGGCACATAAGCCAGCATACACACCCTCGAAGGATCAGGGCCTCCTCTGCCGCAAGGTCCTCCTGCGTACTCGCCATTTCATCAATCTTGGATAGGGCCAGGTCGATGTCTTTACGAAGTTCAGAGCGGTTGCAAAGTGCAGATATGCACCCAACACTCACTATGCGACCGGCGGTTCAGGATCTGCGCAGCAGTATACAGGGGTAAAATGGACTTTTCGAGCTTGGCTAGTCGCGTATCAAAGCTGTCGAGTATAGCTAATGAGGTGAATGAAAAGTCAAAGGTGAAGGAAAGTTGTTTATACATATCATTCTCTTCGATATCTGGCGTGTCTTGTTGAGATTCTGCTCGAGCTACGCTTTGGGTTCATTACGAGTTCTTCTGGCGCTGAAGCGAACGTACAAGCTCAATTTCTGCTGTCTCGTCGTCCATTATGGTCGTACGTAGGTGGCTGTTGCCGACAAAGAGTAGAGGGATTGGGGTAAAAGATGATGGGAGAGGACAAGAATGATTATGACTTATTTGTGTCCAATGTATCACCACTACTAAACGACTGCAAGACCAAGACCCCCATAACCCCATTGATAGTCCCTCATCTCCCTAAACTCATAAGAGGGGTAGTGGGCGGGTTAGATTCAATTACACAAACCACGTTGATTCTAGTCCGCCAAGGGGACAGTGTTCCTGAGAACCGATTACCTTGTACATATTGATATACCGAACATGAAATATCTTGGCATTATAAACCCACGTTTGAAATAATATACCCTGTATGTTCGAATCCCACAGGCATGCTGTAAACGCTACATGATAAGAAAGATCTCCCACAGACCACAAACACGCGTTAGGAATTTCTCGGCGTCAGGTGCCAGCAGATTCCACGGGAAAACCACAAGGAGGACAAAACGAAAGGAGCTTCAGCAAGGGGGTAGCAAGGAGGGAAGTATAATGATAGTAGGATACATAGAGATACACTGACAATGAGTGAACACCAGTGAGTATACAAAGGGTACAACAGTAAGAGTGAAACCCAGGAGTGTACCATGAGAATACCAGAGATCCTGCGTTAACGTCGAACCCAAAACTAATCATCTTCTCTCGAATCATTCTGCTCCCTACTCGACCCAGCAACATTCGAGGCGTTTCCACCATTCTGGTACTACCGGAAGAAACTACTGTCAGTAAAATGCAACCCCAAGGCACTCAGGAAAACAACACACCTGTCGAAGCTTAGCCAGATGAATTTTGAGGGTCTCCGCATAGTTTTCAAAGCCGAGCGTCCCCATGGCATACAGAATGTCCTCCCCTCCTATCGTCTTCCGCTTTTCCAACTGACACTTCTCCGCCGCCTCCGATGTTATGAAGGAGATAAACTCGGACACGCACTCCTGGACACATTCCTTCGCGTCCTTGGCGATCTTGGCAGTGGGGGGAACAGCGGCCTTCATGATGCGAGAAACATTGGCAATCTATTACGAAATTGACCAGAAGACCACCCCGAGGACAAGCTGAGTGTTAGCACCCAGAGACAGACAGACAGAAGAGAAAAAAGACGCACAGGAAGGAATCTGTCCTGTTCTCGATACTCCCCGACCTCCTGCTCTGTGATTGGAGGAGCCTCGATAGGATCAGGAGGAGTCGCAACGACTAAGCCTCCAGGATTGCTCTCGTCCCGTGCTGGAATGATAGGCTGCAGCTCCGACATTCCAACCAATCGAATTGGTCCAATCCTTGCCTGCAGACAAAGTCTCTATCTTTCCCACCCTCCTCTTTCCTTTCTAGTTGCTCCCATCAGATAAGATGACATCAACATGTTCCAGACTGTTCTAGTATACATTATTGCCTTGCTACTGCTAAATGTACAAATGCGTGCTCTATGGTCAACACAAGTATTATACCTTGCATTCAGGAGGGACAGAAAACCCGTCCGTAAAGAGTGGACCAGCGTCAACACCCATTCCTTTCCCAGCGAAACCTCTCCAAATCGTGCACTCATTCGCACCATTATAACGCATAGAATCAGCCATCAGCATCGCGTCTCTGGCTTGAATCACTACAGAGATCATGGTGCATGATGTCAGGGTTAGGGACTACACCGAAAAGGTTATCAGACTTGGAACGTACTGGAAGGATTGCAGGGCTGAAGCAACAAGGTAACAAGCTATCCATCATGATGCACATGAAAACAACGTTTCCTTCGAGCCCGTCAGGTTCAACCAGGGCGTTGGGCGCAAACCCGCGCTCCTTTACGAGCTCAGCGTAAACGTTATACAATGTATTTGCCCAAACCTCTCTAATAGCTGCCACGGAATGGAGTCAGATCCCGGATTCAACTACCTATGGAAATACATACCATGAATTTCACCACTTTTGGCGACATCAGAATACTTCAGTCGGTTCATTTTCCTAACAAACCACAATTTAAAAAAAAAAAAAAAAAAAAAAAAAAAAAAAAAAAAAAAAAAAAAAAAAAAAAAAACACAGAACAAAACGAACATCTACCCACTCATCAGTCGAATAAGGATGCGAACGGATACCGCCCGAGCTAACATAATTCCCGACTCTAAAATCAGGGACGTCAGCCGAGGTCCGCACAACCCAAACAGCCATCATATCACTATACCCCTCACCCACGCCTCGAGACTCCGTGGTCTACACGCAACGAGAAGTGCCGCCACCAATCATACGGTTGGTGATTCCGTGAGTACACTCATGTATCAGTATATCATTCCATGGCAGAATCCCGCGTATCCCGGGGAGAAAAGAACTAGACCGTCGAATCCGAATGAGAAGAATCATCTCCTACCCCGTTCGACTGGAAGAAAAAGAAGCGTGCAATAGGTGTCTGGCCACTACGTCACCAAATGAGCCGTGACCATTCCAATACAGCAGAAGCACCACTTACAAGGGAGGGGTTACAAAATTCGCATTGTTAATTCCCGTAAAGTCGCGGATCGACGCCAGAACGGGATTATCACCAGCACGAATCTTGCCACAGTAATCAATCTGGAAATTCCCTTGTTCCGCAAGGTCATGCATGGTGTTCATGACATAAAACGTATTGGTAGCCGTTGCACCAAGATTACGAGTTTCCAGGGGCGAAGCAATATCATATGGATTGTCAAAGGTTCCATTGGCGTTAGGCTGGAGGACTTCGAACGGGCTCGACTCGACGGCGGAACTGCCATTAGCAACAACAAGAACGTTGTTCCCACTTGAGTGCATGAGGTAACTGATTAGGAAATAGCGCAACGAACCGAAACTTACCGGGCCACTTTCGAAAAACCACCCTCTAGGGGATGCTTTAGAATCTTCAGGATCCACGATGACTTCTCGACCATCAAGGAAATTCTGCTTATGGAAGGGCACAACATCGTACTACCACATCCGTAGTGTCAGTCGAATATCCTTAAAATCGGAACCCAGTGGATAATGGACATACCGTAGCGTGAGCCGTGAAATCTGTGACAGAGAGCAAGTCACCAGAGTGAGCACAAACAAAAGCCTCAACCCAAAGAGTCGAGTCCGGATTCTGAATCCGCATCACATAAGTAAGAGCCAGAGAGCCATCTTCCTTAGCGAGGTACTCGACACTTGGTGGGACTCCATTATGTGTTCCATTGAGCAGATCCTCAATCGCGGGTAAAGTGTCCCGCCATTTAACCCTTGGGGTGGACGGGGCGATAGTCGCTACATACAAGAGTATTTCATTAGACTGAAAACCACTCTATGTAACAATAAGCAGCCTCACCTCCTTTAAGTGTCGACGAAAGAGGAGCCAAATGGAACGACTTGCGAGGTGTTACTATACACCACATTCGCAGCAGCATTGGCAACAGGGATACCATCCCGACGGACCCAGTCCAGCAGCGCAACGGTGAACAACCAAACTACAACGTACGATGTATCGTCCCATATAGGCGAATTTGCCGTTCGCACCTGACCACCCTTTACGATACCCGATATTGCTCGAGTCGATCCCAAGCTCAGAGCTAACGAACGACATCGCCGAATCATTCAGACGCCAACTCGAATCTATAGTTTCTACAGATGCAAACGAAGCAGCCCCTGAAGAGGATTTAGCATCTGGGCGGTACGTCTGTAAATACCATTCCTCTGAACGACCTCCACAGAAATGCGACCACACTCATGACTTACTTTGAACGTAGATTTCGGATGATATATTTCCAACGTAACCCCAAGCACATAAAGTCGGGTATTATGTGTTGTATGCTTAACATGCACAGGCCATGGCGCTGCCTGGACCAGAGCAGAAACAGCAGCCACTAGGATAAAGGAATGGAGGTCAAAAATAAAGAATGTCACTTTCTAAACGGTTCAGTCCAAGTTCACAGCCAGGTGCGTGCACTAAAATAAAAAAGAGGAATAAATATAAGAAAAAGAAGGGGAGGAGCAGGAGTTGGGGTGGACGAGCGAATGGATTCACATCGTCCCAGGTTATAGTCCTCGATATTGAGAACGCAGGGTTGTGGACACCCCCATTTTGTGATGACTAAGCAACATCTTAACTGTTGGTCTCAACCGTCGATGCGTCAACAATTCCACACTGCAGGTATACTCTTGGCTATTACCCAGCAACAGGGAACCATTGCCACCCTCGAGGCGGTCCGGCCTCGCCGTTTAGTACTAGACATTACCAGCACGCACCGGATACATTGACTGAATCATCTACAGCCGCTCAACAAAAAAGGGTCTTGAGCAGCAAGTTTAACCAAGGAAAAAATATCTGCAACGCGGTATGCTTACAAGACTTGGGCAATAGACTGATCCCGGGAACATCCCAAGGAAGATGTAACATGCACTCTGAGGAAACCACTCACACTCATTTCAACAGAATATTCTACAGACTACCAAGGACACAACAGCAACCAGGACCCCGAAGAATATACCCCCTAAGCCGTCCGTATTCACGCCTTAGCCTCAGGACGTTTCGTTCGAAGCCCTGTAACCCGTTTCTTGTAAGCTTCTAAGAGATAGTCCTGATAAAAAAATGGCGTCAGATGACATCATCACATGAACATCCCATCTTACAGCATCAAAAGTCTCTTGGAAGCTCTTCCGCGCCTTAACATCCGCCAAATATTTGCGGAACCTCGCAAACTTGGGATCAGTCTGCAGGATATTGTACACCTTCTTTCCCGTTCCTTCTTCATACAACCCTACGTCATTCTTGAGGCTGACTTCAGCTCTTGCCAAAAACGGAGTCACTGCAGCATCAGCAATAGACCACTCTCCCACCGCATAACCTTCAGCCGGGAGAAGTCCCTGAAGAACCTCAATAGCCGCCAAAATATTGTCTGTGCTCTCCCCGCGGGATACAGCGCCTTGTAACGCAGGGGGGAGTTTGGATGAGACGGTTTCTATGAAGAAACGAGCCTTCGCCCGGCCAACGGGGTCTTTGGGAAGGAGCGAACCGGTGAGGTCGGCGATGAATTCCAGGAGGACATACGACTCTGCGATTTTCTGAGATTCTGGAGAGGGGTCGTCTGGAGAAACCTTTGGACCACCGTATGCGATAGCTGGCACCTAGTGTGCGACTTTAATATTTTATCCTGTTAGGGGCCAACGGAAGATCCTACCTTGCTCGCAGGATTTACCTTCGGGGCATACCACTCCGGTTTGTTTTGGAGATCGATCTCGTATCGTTCGTACGGTAATCCAGATTCCTTGAGAGCGATTTCAACCTGTTCGGGTGCTCAACTATGTCTGATGTATCCACAACCTGTGGTCATCACGTACCCTGTGTGCCCAGGGGCAGATCTAGGATGATTCTTGGTTAGCCGTCTCCCCAAAAGCAGGTCAAGTGTGCTCAACCATACCTTCGCAGTATAGAGTGTAATTTGTTCAGGCATTGTGTGCAACGATGTTAAGATGTGGGAGGGGAACCTATCCTGAAGCTATATATACTGGCATGATTACAAATCCAATAAATATCATACGGTTAGACGACATCATGGTGGTTCATGTTGTAATAGACTCGTAGGACCATGCTATGCAAGAATAGTTTCGAAAGCGCGTGCTTGGTAAGAGGCCTTAGCAATGTATTATTCAGCCAAACCTATACCGGCTAATACCCCACTCCTTGGAACAACAAGACGTGAGGATGGTGTTGCTCAGCACGTTCTCGGTATCCACCTGTTCGAATCTGGAGCCACGGAAACCCTACTCGCAAGACAACCAAGCAACCCGGATCTGGCTTCAAGGGTTATCATGTTCTCCTTCCCCACTCATTTCCCCTCAGCCTTTCTACGCTAACTTAGGAAATACTCGCTGAGTCGCGGCTCCGTCACAGAACTCCAATATTGCGCCATCCGCTCTACAATTGCCTTCACAAAAGTTTGCGCCACGTGATGTAGCATCGCGAAAAATCGTCGTAAATAGGAAAAATAGAAGAAATTAGTTGTGCCTCTTCCAACGTGCTCACCTTCAGTTAACCTGCTGGAAACGATGCGAAGCGATCTGGATTTGCTGTCTGATAACCTTGACTTGCCGTTCTCCCGCTAGTTTGGGCTCCAAGGCGAAAATCGCAATGACACTGCTTGTCATGATCTTGGGGTCCAGGAGAAACGAATGACGTGAATGAGGAGCCCAATCACTCACTTGGCAGTGGGGACGACGTTGCAGATGTTCTCTAGGTGCGTAAAAATATGTGTTAACCCCTCACGGTGTCTGAGCTTGCCCTGGGAAACACTAAACCTCGCATCCTGAAACTATGGATCCCAGCACGCCCTTCCGCAAGTATGGGTGAACGGAAATGTTTAGTCATTCATTTCGCACATTCTTCACGTCTTCCACTTTTTTGCTTTCAAATACCTAACAGAATTGCATAATGAATTAAAGATACCCGCTAACAAAGTATCCATCAAACGAGTGTGCAGGGAAAATGCTTTACCGTAGTCATGCTTGGCTGCTGCTCGTGTCAGTTTCTTGTGTGGAATCCCAAGCCGTTTGAGTTCATGGAGGGCTGAGATTGAGATGGACTGGTCAAGGTAGAAGGCAAGCCAGTCTCCTGATGCGATTTCAGTTCATCCTCGATGAGTTGGCGCAGTTTTACCAAATTACAAGGCTTCAGTAGGTGAGGGTGGCCTTGCTGTAGGTGCTTTGGTAGCGCAACATTGCCATGATTCTTCTAGTTGTCATGCCAGCGTGCAATGCTAGACGTGGAGATAGGCCACCTCCTTGGCTGCTATGTCCTTATCCAACACTTGCAAGGCACACTCTCTGAGGGCCGAGCTGGTATGACTATACACCATCAATAGGAGAAGCAGTCGAAGGCGTACAGAGGTACGAATTTTCTCTACTTCGACGATTTTTCGCAATCCTTCATGCGGTGCAAACTTTTGTGAAACCGCTGTAAGTAGCTCTGTCCTCCATCCCTATGATCTCTTTAATTGGTCTATTGTCCCCAGCCCCAGTAGTACTTGTATGGTTTTTTTAACACTCTTTACATTTTTCGTCTCATTTAGGTCTAACTACCTTCTGTTCTCTTTGCATTGTAAGAACCCTCGTATATGAATATCAGGTCACGGTTAGTCCCGGTTAGTCCGAGCCATTCAACAACGAGGGTCTTGAGCCTACCTTGGCATAGCTCAGCTGGACAACGAGTCTCATAACAGCAAAGTCTCTGCAACGCGGTATATTTACAACTCTTAAGCGATATACTGAATCTGGGAACATCCCATGGAGGATGTAACATGCATACTGAGGAAACCATTGACAATCACTTCAACATAATTTACAATTGTTTCCTTCCAAGCACCTCCCCTTATTTACGCCTTTGCCTCCAAGCGTTTGGCTCGGAGTTCTGAATACCGGTCCTTGTGATTTGCTAACAGGTGTTCCTAACAAAAGGGTATCAGATGACATCATCACAGGAACATCAAGCACTACCGACTTACAGCATCAAAAGTTTCCTGGAAGCTCTTCCGCGCCTTAACATCCGCCAAATATTTACGGAACCTCGCAAACTTGGGATCAGTCTGCAGGATATCGTACACCTTCTTTCCCGTTCCTTCATCATAAGCCCCTACGTCATACTTGAGGCTGACTTCAGCTCTTGCCAAGAACGGAGTCACTGCAGCATCAGCAATAGACCACTCTCCTACTGCATAACCTTCAGCCGGGAGAAGTCCCTGAAGAACCTCAATAGCTGCCAAAATATTGTCTGTGCTCTCCCCATGGTATACAGCGCCATACAACGCAGGGGGGAGTTTGGAGGAGACGGTTTCTATGAAGAAACGAGCCTTCGCCCGGCCAACGGGGTCTTTGGGAAGGAGCGAACCGGTGAGGTCGGCGATGAATTCCAGGAGGACATACGACTCTGCGATTTTCTCAGATTCTGGAGAGGGGTCGTCTGGAGACGCCTTTGGGCCGCCGTATGCGATAGCTGGGACCTAGTGTGGGACTTTAATACTTTATCCTGTTAGGTGCCAACGGAAGATCCTACCTTGTTCGCAGCATTGACCTTCCGGGCATACCACTCCGGTTTGTTTCGGAGATCGATCTCATACCGTTCGTACGATAATCCGGATTCCTTGAGAGCGATTTCAACCTGTTCGGGTGCTCAGCTATGTCTGATGTATCCACAACGTGTGGTCATCACGTACCCTGTGTGCCCAGGGGCAGATCTATGATGATTCTCGGTTAGCCGTCTCCCCAAAAGCAGGTCAAGTGTGCTCAAACATACCTTGGCAGAGTAGAGTGTAATGTGTTCAGGCATTGTGTGCAACGATGTTGAGATGTGGGAGGGAACCTATCCTGAAGCTTTATATACTGGCATGATCACGAATCCAATATGCACGATACAGTTAGACGGCATCATGGTTATTCGCGTCGTAATCGAGTGGCAGGGAAGTGTATGCTTTGTAAGAGCATTGTCAGTTTATTATTCAGCCGGACAATACCAACCAATACTACAGTTACCAAGACAGATGCGATCCTGCAACAAAACACATGGCCTTGGCGGATTAGATGACGCAGGACCCCCGAAAATTGGGGGGGTATCCCTGATCGTAGAAATATGAAGATTTCTCGGAACCCCTCCGCACATTTTCGGATAAAAATTGCGGAACTTTGGGTTGAAACCCTCCTTTGAGTTCCAGATAAGACCTTGGTCTCCACAGGGTACCTTGCTAAATGCGGACAAGATTTCCTGTGTGGGCGGGCACGGGCCCGGATCCGAATGTTGGCCCTCAGTTCCAAAACGTAACTGCTAGCTGCTGATTACAGACAGTGCAAATTCCATTTCGTCCTACCTTTGGGCATTATTTACTGTTTTGAAATCCACTCCCATCGAAGCGCCCACCACTCACAGGATTTCTTACGATTGCCTTCGAAGACCTTCAGAGTAAGTTCATGCTTAGACTATAGTAAAAGAGCTTCACCAGCATTTGAAGAACTAGGACACCACTCTCACGTTATTTTATCTACAAAATCATTCTGATCTGCTTTCAGGCGAAAAAAAAAAAGTGGTTTGCACGCTGCCCGAAAGCGAAAAATCAGCACTTGGCCCTAAGTGCCCGGACCCTGTTGCAAAATCCGGATAACACTGGGCGGCCGGAGAGCACTGATTTTTTTTCCGGATAAAAATCTCAAAGTTTCGTGCGGATAAAATCTTCAAACTCAAATCAGGGTTCACCCCCCCCCCCATTTTCGGGGTCCGGGTTCCAACCTGTGCCACATGAGATTACCAATGAAACGAAGAGCCTGGCACATATAAGCCCTCCAGTCGCTTTACCTCGGCAGGGATCGCAGGCCATGTGGACGCGTGAACCCGGCAGTTGATTCGTCTCTGGCCGATCACATGGTCTGCCTGTGAATCTGATTACCAATGCGCCAGAGAGCCTGGCACATTGAAGCCCTCAAGTGGCTTTCCCTCGCCAAGCGATTAGGGTCGCAGGCCGTGCAGACGCGTGAACTCGGCAGTTGATCTTAAGCAATCTAAACGGGTATGTCTCTAATGGTCTGGTCTTTCTCTCTGCGTTGCTAATGCACGAGCACAGTGAATTTCAGCCAGTATTCAGCTATGCCTTCCATCCCTACTAGAAAAATCGGAAACGACCAAGTGCCCGAGCTGGGTCTTGGCCTGATGGGTCTGTCCGCCTGGTATGGCCAGGTCGGGAGCGACGAGGAGCGCTTCGAGGTCCGTAGTCATGACCATTAGTTGTGCGGAAACCGACCCAGGCGCTGATGGATGGCTTCAGTTTTTAGACACTGCGCTTGAGGACGGATGGACCTTCTGGGATTCGGCAGACGTTTATGGCGATTCAGAAGATCTTGTCGGCAAATGGTATGCATATATCGTATCCAATGCTCAGAGATCGTTCTAATCCATTCGTTTTTTAGGTTCAAACGCACTGGAAATCGCGACAAGATTTTCCTCGCAACCAAGTTCGGCATCGTTATCTCCGAGGGTCGTAGGGCAGTCAATGGCACTCCGGAATATGTGAAATCAGCCTGCGCAAAGTCACTGAGGCGATTGGGAATAGACCAAATCGACCTCTACTACCTACATGTTCGCCTTTTCCCTTCCCGTGCAGTTTATTTCGTGAAACTTTTCTTACTTGGAATTAGCGCCCGGATTCGAAGGTTCCCATTGAAGTAAGCGATCCCAGATCACCCGTGGTGGGCTGAAATTAATTGTCAATAGAAAACCGTGGGAGCGATGGCAGAACTGGTCAGGTAAGTATCGCCTGTGCCTTGCGAGATATGCTACATGGCTCACGTAATCACAGGGAGGGTAAGATCCGCTATCTCGGCCTATCCGAGGTTTCGTCTGCTACCCTCCTCAGGGCCCATGCTGTCCATCCCATTTCCGCCGTTCAGGTGGAGTACTCTCCGTTCACACTGGACATCGAGGACGAGAAGATTGGGCTCTTGAAGACCTGCAGAGAACTTGGGATTGCAGTTATTGCTTACTCTCCACTTGGACGCGGTTTACTTACCGGTCAATATAAGTCTCCGGACGACTTTGAGGAGGGTGACTTTAGAAAGCTAGTTCCAAGGTTCGTGCAAGGTGTTTAATGCCATATCCGCAATGCTAATCTTTGGTATATAGGTTCAGCAAGGAGAATTTCCCGAAAATCCTGCAGATTACGGACGGACTGGCGGAGATTGCAAAGAAGCACAATGCGACAGTTGGTCAAGTCACTCTCGCTTGGGTTCTCGCCCAAGGCAAAGACGTCATCCCCATACCGGGAACGAAGAAAATCAAGGTACGCACTCCTCGTATTCTGCCATAATCGTGAAGAATTGACGAACATATGCTCTTATTAGTATCTCAAAGAGAACCTTGGAGCGATCAATATCAAGCTTAGTGATGAAGAAATTGCGAAAATCAGGAAGCTCGCACAGGACTCGGAGATTATGCAAGTCGATAGATATCCCGCCCAATTTCTGGCAAATTGCTTTGCAGATACTCCACCATTGTAGTGCACCCGAGCTTTTATTTGTAAATTGTCACTGGTTTCGTTATTGTTACTCCGTGTCCTTAGCCTCCATGCTTGCCTCGTAGGTGAATTCTTGTTACCTGCAAAGAGAAGTAGTATATCGCCAATGTCGTGTAGTATAATAGACTTCGTGAAAGAAAATTTGTGGATAAATGCGGCCAACCCTCCTAAAAACATTCGTCTCGGTATTGGTATCACTTGCCATGCTCAATATTATGAAGTCCCCATTTCTATTCCACAGGCTTGACTGATACGGATAGTTCGCGCGTTCTTCTGAAATCGCTATGTGTCTGTTCATAGTACACGTACATTCACGGCATTTTATCAGTATCTATTGCAAGTGCGCATATACACGGCGCTTCCGCGATGACGCGGTCCCTTTTATACGCAAAACGCATCGAGTAGAGCAGTACTACCAAGCTCACCATGAGAGCTGTGGCCAACTTGGCGAAAATCAGGTTATGTGTTGACTCAGGTTCCAGTACCCTCCAAGTCGTCCAAAACCAGCATGACCACGCAGCCCAGACATATCTCAAGAGGCAACAGCAGATTCCTTTCCAGTCACGTGGATGCTCTCATATAATATACTTGTTTCCGAGGTTTTCATGCATCAGAAGTTGCCGACTGAGCAGGAGGACCCAGACGGCAGTCCTGAGTGAATGCCCCGAGCATGGGGCTTACAGCCGGGTCGGACGGTGCAACAATGACCAGTGCGGATTTGAGGTTATTGGAGAAGGCGGATGTGGTTGTGTGCCGCAGGCTACACAGGTGACTTTCACTGCTTTTGGTTAGACTGTTCAGTGGGATGTTTTGTCAAGGCGATGGTGGCGTTGGAAGAATATGCAGAATATTGGGTTGTTGATTGTGGATGAGATCCAACAGGTTGTAGGAGAGGTTGGAAAGACATATGAAGTCATCATTTCGAGGACGTGGTATGTTTCGATGCGTATTGTTGCATGGAGTATATCCCTTGCAAACGCGGAAGACATAGGAGAGTAGATCGGCGCGAAGTCGCACACGATCTTCAATTTCTCACCCAGGTATGTTTCCTTACCTCCCTAATTATCAGTGTGGATGCTGATAATGACTAACGCCCAACCACTGAACATGAAAATCCATGTTCAATCTTTCACGGTCCCCCACTTCCCATCTCTCACGATCGCCACGTCCAAACCTGATTACCTCGCCATTCTCAGATTCACACACGCAGCCGGTGATTGTCTTCGTTTCATCACGTCAACAGTGCCGTCTCACAGTTGATGATCTCCTCACTCACTGCGCAGCTGATGATGACCAGGATCATTTCCTCAACCTCGAGCTCGACGAACTACAAAAGTGCTTGGATCACATCAACGACAAAGGGCTTGTGGAGACATTGAAGCATGGTATTGGGTACTACCATGAGGCATTGAATAAACAGGACGTGAGGAGGTGCACGTTGCTTCCAAGGTGCGTTACATTGTCTCTCTTGCATTACCGATGAATTGCAGTGCTGAGATGCAGAGGCAGAGGCTGTCGGAGTCCAGTACATAGATCCTGTCATCAAGTCATAGGAAACTATCAGAGTCTATGGACTAATGTCCCTTGGGGTTAGTGAGGTGCTCAGCTGCAACCAGGTCATTCAGGATAGTGCTAAGGATATTGGAATGGAGTTTAAAAATATCCATGACCACAGTGGCACAAAGGGTCAGGGAATAAAGATAAGTGGCATGGATGGAGGTGGCCAGTTGTTCTTGAGTGTTCTTAAGTGAATACAGGCTGGAAATTGTGCAGATTGGCCACTGAGTAGTTGCTATTCCCCCTTTTTGGGTAGATGTCCCATCATCTAGTCAAAGCATCTGGTTTTATTCTGAGGTGACCAGGGTGGAAGCAGATGACAAGGTTGAACTGGGAAAGATATTTGGACTAGCTGGCTTGGCATTGAATTAGAACATTTAAGGTACAAAAATACTTAAGGGTTTTGTGATCTGTGATAACATTGATCAAAAGAGCAGAGCCTTCAAGATAATGTCACCAAATAAAAGGTTTTGAAGATTGCTAAGAGTTCCTTGTCATAGGTATCATAATTGAGCTTGAAGGTGGAAATGTACATGAGTGGAATGCTATCAGATGTATATTGCTGTCTAGAGCAATGATAGAGAGGATTGTGGCTAGGGCATAGTCCAAAGCATCAGTCTTGATAATAATATGGAAGTTGGGATCCAGTGAGTAAGAACTAGAGCAGTGGTGAAGACTTTCTTGAGGGTGTTGAATGCATTGTGGGCTTTATCACTGAAATTCCATGTAGTACCCTTCTGGGTGAGTTAGATAAGCAGGACAACAATTTCAGAGTATGCATGGATAAAATGGCAGTAGAAATTTGCTAACCTAAGGAAGAATTGAATGTCTTTGACCTTCTTCAGCTCAGGCTACTCCTGGATGACCTTGATCTTGTCCTTGGACATCTTGAGACTTTCAGAGAATAGGATATACCCAAGATATTCAATAGTATCAGAATTGAACTTGCATTTATCAGTGCATGAATAAAGACTATTTTCACAGAGACATTTAAGGACCTTCTGGATATACCTGCAGTACTCCAACAGGTTGTTGGAGTAAATGAGGATGTCATCCAGATAGACAGTGACACACACATCCAGTAAGTCCTTGAAGATGTCATTCATGAATCGCCAAAAAGTGGCAGGAGTGTTGGTAAGACTGAATGGCATGACAAGCCATTCAAAGAAGCTAAAGCAAGTTCAGAATGCTGTCTTCCATTCATCATCTTTGCCCCAATATAGACCAAATGGTAAGTGTGATAAATGTTAATTTTCATATAAATGTGGGCCTTGTAGGATGAGTCAAGGAGACCCTAAATAAGAGAAAACAGGTAACAGTCCTTCTTAGTGATATGGTTGAGGCCTCAGAAATTAGGAGTACCATATGGAGAGGTGGAGGGTTGGATAAAGCCTATTGACAAATGCTTATCAATAAACTCTTAAAGTGCTTCCAGCTCAATTTATGATAATGAATGAATCATTCTGACTGGGGGAGAAGCACCCTCTTCCAAATTGATCCAGAGGTCAAACAGATAGTACAGAGGAAGGAAGTTAGCACAGACTTTACTGAAAATGTCAGCAAATTTGTGATACTCAGTGAAAACTTGGGAAAGATTAGTAGACTTTTCAATAGAGGTAGCAGAAGCAGATACTGTAGCAGAAGGGCAAAATGGTATGAACCAGGAAGATGCAGGCATACATGAATGCTGCAGCATTGATAAAATAGATGTCAGGTGTTGCTGGAAGGAAGGAATTGAAGTCAGAAGATGGAATTAAAGATGAGACCAAACCTGGGATAGTGCTGAGTGACTCCATAGAAACAGGGAGTATGCATATGAAGACAGAAGGTACAAGATTTGCATTGTTAGGGGCACAGAAGGTAATATAGCCCAAAACCCAGTCAATCAATAGATTGTGGCAGGTGGGCCAGTCATGTCCTAGAACTACTAAACAAGTGGAATCAAGCTAGGTAACATACAGATCAAGGTTTATCATATATTTACTAGTATCAAAGGTTATAAAAAGTGAAACAGACTGAGTGATATAGGAATTTGAAAAGCCATCAAATAAGTAAAGTTCTACTGAAGCTATAGATGAGGTCAGAATGTTGAATTTGTGCACTAAACCAAAGTTAATAAAACAGTGGGTGGAACTACTGTCAACTAGCATGGTAACAGGAAAAGAAGCATCAGAAGAAGTGGAAGGGAATAGGGAAGAAGTAAACTTGAGATATAAGGCATTTAGATTAGAAAGAGCAGATGCATTGAGACAGAAACTCCTATAGTAGCAAGTAAAAGTATTGCATGCCAGTCATGTGACCTTATAAAAGCCCTTTTTTCATTGTAGATTACTACTTATATACCTCAAATAATTGCCATAAGGCTGTGAGACATGTAGGAAATATATGAAAGTGTAATATAAATCATGTTTCAGTACTGAGAGATGACAGTTTCACAATTATTACTGAGTTACATGTGCATTTCTTTTGATCATGCTCTGAGTGAGGTATTATTCAGGTTATAAGTCTCTAGAACTTCATCCATTTGACACAAAACTCTACATACACAACCTCTTTATCATAGTCTACATATCCCCCACTAAAGTAGCTTGTGTTGCTCAGCGCTCAACACCCTTGGCTTTACCAATACCAATATTGCTCATAAAATGGGCCTCCATCATACCACTGTTGGCTATCTCCTTGACCATTTCAAGAAAACCTACAATCCCTATTTTGTAGATCCCAAGACAGGTCACCCAAAAAAGCTCAAGGCCCAAAATATTCATCTTGCAGCCAGGGAGCTTGCAAAAGCTGAGGCTGCAAATGTTACAAAGCCACAGAAGAAGCCCTTACCTCAGGTCTCTCACCACACAATTGCATACAACTTCCAGAAGTATGGACTTGTTTGTCAGGTCTGTAGGAGTTGTCCCTATATTTTTCCAGCCAATAAGGAGAAGCACAGGCTCTGGGCCCTTGCCCATGCTAGTTGGACTGTCAATTAATAAAAGCAGGTTATTTTTAGTAATGAATCAAAGTTTCTCCTTTTCAAGTCAGATGGCCATCAAGGCCCTAGATGATTGCTATGTCAAAAAGACCATCAAACATGGGAGTGGGAAGGTGATGGTATAAAGGTGCATCACTAGGAGGGGTATGGGACAGCTTTATAGGGTTGAGGGAATTATGAAGGGGCCAGATTATGTCAAGATCCTTGACAAACAGCTACTTGGGACTATCAAAGACTGGAAACTGAAGTGCACAGGGAAGGGGGCTGTGATTTTTCAACAAGACAATGATCTGAAGTACTGATCAAGGGTGGCAGATGAGTGGTTCATTAAAAAGAAGCTCAATGTTCTTCTGTGGCCACCTTCTAGTCCCAATATGAATATTATAGAGCATGTCTGGAATCAGCTAGATGCCCTTATTTGTGCTCATGACCCCCTCCCATGCAATGCTGAGGAGATGTGGATTGCCCTTCAGGAGGAATGGGCTAACTTTCCCCAATGTGCTCTAGACACTCTTTTTGAGAGCATGCCTCATCAGGTTGCTGCATTAGTGAAGGCTCATGGTAGACATACTAAGTATTGAAGACCATTTGTCATTTTCTTTCCTTGTTCTCTTGTTCTTTGTCTTGCATTATTTTCTAACAGTCATAATCATAAGTAATATACATATATTTTCTTGTTCTTCATTTATCTACTTCTTTGAGTTACTTGCATTATAGCTACCTGATGTCAAATATATAGTCTAGGTACATGGTGTGTTTGAATGAAGCACATTTTGATTAATTAAAGGTGGATTCACAATGAGTAGAAAATGGAATGTATGTCACATGACCAGCATGCAATACTTTTGCTTGCTACTGTAAGTGCATAGGGGAGATCAACATAGTCTCCAGTCTGTGTGGAGTTCTGAGAACTGCCCTCTACTTTTTTGAGCCTTCCAAAGGGAAACCTGAAACAAAAGGGGTATCTGAAGTAGCCTTGCAGATTTTAGCCTTGTTGGTGGATTTTTGAGGACAGTTATCAACCTAATAACCCAGTCCACCACAAAAGAGACATAGCTTGTTGTTGATGCAACACTGGCATTCCTAGGGGATCAACTTCCCATCCTTTCCAAGCTTATTGGAGAGGAACTTGGACAGAGATAAAGATGGAAGCTGATTGGTGGATGGAGAGGGCTTGGCAGAATGAAACCCCTTTCCAGACTGCTAAGATGCATTCATAGCATTATTGCCAGTTTTGGCTGCTGGAGGTGGGTTCTTGCCCTTGTTCTTTTAGCAGAGAAGTATTGTGAAGACTTCTGTTTGCTGTAGACAGTTGTGGACTGGTTACTAGCCTAGCTTTTCTTACATTGGCATTCCTAGTAGCAATTGTCAATCTACATTGCTGTGGCATACATATCAGAGTAGGAGATGGGTTTGCCATTCAGGAGTGAGACAAGGGCATCTTGGATGCAGTCTAGAAGACTATGGTAGTAGTAATGGCAGAGAATGGAGTCAGGCTACTTAAGAAGACCTATAAGATGGGCAAACTTGACATTATACTGGGATATGTGTAACCCACTAGCCATAGTGAGGTTTTCAAGTTTCTCAGCAGCTTTGGTAATAAAATCAATGGCACTAAAATAGAGGTTGAGTTCATTAAAGAGAAGCTTCCCATCAATATACTATAGAATCTGATCCCAATCTGATTCCAAGTTCAAAATGGTCTGGAACTATTGGCATGCCAACCCAGAAAGATAGGAGTTGGTAAAATTGACTTTTGCAGTCTCTATTGAGAAAAGCTGTGGGTTTATGCTAAAATAGATATAATACTGGAAAAGAAAGTCTAGAAGTTTATATGGCTTAGATCCATCAAAGGTGTTAGGTTTCTTTGCTTGGATCCTCTTAGGACACACAATAGAAGAAGGAGAGATTGATTAGTTGCATACACTGGATTTGATACTGGCCACTTTATGACACTTATGAAATGTACACTATTATCTCTGGGGGGTTCCTGAGCACCTCAGGCTTCAAGTTCACTGTTACTGTTGTCATTGCTTGGACTATCACTATCTTCTGGATTATCACTGGGAGGACTACTACCACCCTGACCATCTTTTTGACCTTCAGTGTTGTCAGCCAGGGTCTGGTTATCTAGCAAGTCACAGTATTCAAGGTCATTCTGAGTGTCATCAGGAATGCAGAGTTCTTTAGTATTGGGTTGGGATTTTATGACATCCATGGGGTACTGTTGGGTAGGTTTTTAGTCAGCAAAACCTTCATCTATAAGTAGCTCTTTGGTAGTGGTGCTCAGAGTTCAGGAGTTGGTATAGGATACAGGAAATCAAGGAGTGGAAAAGCCAAAAGCAGCAGCAGAGGAACAAAGTTAGATGTCTAAAGGAAGTGGATGGATGGGGATAGTGATGTTCTATAAAGAGCAATTGCATGAGTAATAGTTCCAGTAGTCATAAAAAGATGGCTATACTAAAAGTCAGAGTCTGAATATACTAGTATGTTTCAGATGGATGCCTAGAGCATTGGGGAGCAGACCTTAGCCTCAGCTTATGTGCTGTGTCCTTCCAGTATCACATTGGTCTGACTTAGGTGGAAGTGGAATCTGGAGGTGGAGGAAATGGGAGACAGGGGATAGATGAACAGCCAGGATGGTCAGGAGATGTCCCAGGCAACTGATAGGCAGAGCAAAGTAAGAGTAGGATAATGAGGTTGATATTCAGACTGAGGAATGGATACAGGAACTACTAAGCTTAAATACATATTAGAATTGGAAATGGAAAATAGACAATATCCAGAAAACAAAAATGTAACCAAGTGGGTAAAACCTTCTGGAGATAAAGCTGAAACTAGCAGTATGCAGGAGATATAAGTAAGGAAGCAGAAGATACAGATATGGAAATGAAATGGAGAGGATACCCCTTCAGATGTAAAATAGATGCAAAGGACAATTGGACTGAGGTGACCATGAGAATTCCAAGACAATAAGGAAAGACAAAAGGATAGCACTTATTGCAGTAGTCATGAGCAACTGAGTGCATGCACTCATGTGCCTAGATAACAGAACAGATGGAAAATCTACCAATGGAAATGACTGGATCACTGTTGTGCAAATCAGAACATTGGATATCAGGTTCCTGGACACTGAATAAGTGTAGAAAGTAGGCATGGACATGTGTGAGCAGTCATAACAAGCAGCATGCATAAATAGTGTCCTTTACCTTTGACTTCTATCAGATCCTTCTTTCCTCTGTAATATTTCCTTGCACCTTTGCCTATGCTCTTCATTAAAACTTTCTAAGTTCAAGTTAACCAAGATATATCATAAAATCACATAGGTACTCATATTGACCTCAGAGTATGTTGCTACCAAAGCACAATGTAGCCTTAATTGTTGGGAAACATACTTCAGGTGAATCATGTTGCATCTGTCCAGTCCAGTGAATATTCAGGCACCACTCTCAGCCATCATGATCACCACAAAATTTAGTCTTGAAAAATACCATTGATTGGGGAATAGTACTAATACTGCCTACCCATCTCCATTCAATTTGGATACAGAACTAAGTCAGTGCTCCCAAGGCCTCACAACCTGTGATATCCAGTAGTTTGTGCATTGGCAGTGCAATCAGCAGATGTCAAGCTTGCACAGGGACCAATGCTGCAGAGTTGGCCTGCTGAAATAGTAAAACCTTGATATATATGTGAGGTAAGGTTGAATTAACTGTCTTGCCAATGTTGACACCATTTGATGTCCGAACGTGCAAGGGAATATATGAATATGATTTAAAGGTTCAGGTTGGATGGCATTAGAGGGGCTGGTAGGCATGAGCTATTTCTTGACATGCCTTGTGGATGGTGATTATTGCTGGCAGTGCAGTATTTGTTTGTCCCCTACCATAAAAGGGTTTGTCCCCCATAAAAGGGTTTGTCCCCATGGGTAAAAACGTTGGTTTTTATTATATTGATATTCCTGAATGGATAATTGTCCAATGCATAACCGGTTCAAGCAACATCTGAGAACTTAAGTGAAAATATGAGAATATTCCCAGAATAATGCTTTAACTTCCAGTCTCATATGAGAGCTGGGTAAATGTCATAATAATCCAACCCCCTGACCTAAACTTAAGCTCAGACGATGACTCTTAGATGAGAGGTCACTCAGGTGAGTACCAGTTGATATTCTATTTCAACTCAAAATTGATCTCGGATCAAACTCATGTGACCGTGATGCAGAAGTCCAAAGTCCATGGCGCTTGCACACTCGTGTATACATGCCCCCCTACGGTGTAGCTTCAGCACTTTCGGCTACCCCCAATAGCACCCCAAAGTCCTTAACGAAGCCCAATGCTATCAACCCCTCAGATCCAACGAAGTCAACACTCATCCTGGGTCCTGCGATCACAGGTGACACATTCAATGCGTTAAACACTCTCACCAAAGTCCTCATATCATTGGCTTCGTGTGTTATCACAGGAGGAAGCACAGGATGCCAATACAGGCTTTTCAGGACCAACAGGTGTTGAAGGAAGTGACAAAATGCACTTGTTTAAGTGCAAAGTATATTAGTGGACACCAAGTTTCATGCCTACTGCCTGGACTGATATAATATGTACAAACAAACCCTAATTCCTACTATGTCAAGGAGACTTGACACAAGCAT